>JBAMHV010000008.1:19365129-19383057 GCA_037177535.1 Pseudomugil gertrudae
GACGGACTCTTTTCTGACTTAGAAACAAATCATTTTTGAGGAGGGAGCAACTTTTGGTTCAAGCAGCACCTGTAGACTTATCATTTTAAATCCTGTGTCAATCTGGACACATAACGGCTGGATAACGTTACCCTTCCTGTGTCTGGATGCCTTCCTCAGCCACATCAAACCTACCAAACAGCTTGTAAGCCACACTGTCACCTTCTGAAAGGGCAAAGGTCAGCTAGGAGGGTAATAGCATATTCATATTGACTAGTTTGAGTTTTAAAGAATTATTTTTCAGTTGAAATTCATTTAAATTTCACTTTTTAATTTTGATGAAAATAAATTATACTTAAAGGTTGGTGTTTTTGGTGGTAATAAAAATAAACAGGCCAAATCAGGGTCATCTAATGTATTTTCACCGTAACACACAAGCACTTACTGGTTCTGATGAAGGAAAGGTTTCCCTGTGGGGATCCTATCTTGCATTTGATCTCCCTCAGATGTTTGTTAATTAACGTTGAAGAAAAAAACTGCTTGTAATTTGGGTTCCAGGCACACTTAGAGCTTTGTTGTTTACTCGGATTTCTGAGGCATCTTGAGAAATAAACTTGAATTCCAACTTGGAAAAACTGCACAAAGTGTTTTTCATGTTCAACCATTGTTGCCAGATAATAAATACAACAGGTGGTTTAATCATCTCTGGAAGGGCAAAGGCATGAGGAGGGTTTTAGAAATGCGAGGACAGTCACCATGAAAACCCTGTTTGCAGTTAGATAATGGAAACTCTGCTCAGCCCTCCTTCCACCATGTCCATGAAGTTTGTGTTTATATTCTATTCGGCTCTGTATTTGCTTTAGAAAGACCTTTCACATCATCTGCACACATCTCTGTGAATCTGTGCCGTCTGATGCCGTGCTATGTGTGCTTAACATGATGACTCTGTTCCTCAGAGAGGGGCTCATGAGATCCGGGAGATTCGACAGTTTCATTTTACGGGCTGGCCGGACCATGGCGTGCCCTATCACGCCACAGGCCTGCTGGGGTTCATTAGGAGAGTCAAATCCAAGACCCTGACCAACGCTGGCCCCATGGTGGTTCACTGCAGGTTAGTGTGCACATAAAATGAGAGTTCTTGTGTCTAACCGTGCTTCTTTATTATCAATAGCTGCCAATATATTCCTGCATTTGTTGTTGAAGAAGAGTTGAAGAGGAGTAAGATGTCCGACTAAGGCTGCATCCAGCATGGACTAAAACAGCACAGACAGTTTGGAAACCTTTCAGAAGTTATTTTCAGGACTGCATATTGTCAGCAGATCTTTTTATTTTTTAATTGCACTTTTATAATATTTTTATTGCTTTTTATTATTAAGTTTTTATTGTTATTTTATCCTATATTTGATTGTTTTTATTGTTTTTTTTCTTATTTGTAATTATTTTATCTGCATTTTTTTCTGTGCAGCACTTTGGGCAGCAGGGGATGTTTTTAATGTGTTGTATAAATAAACTTAAACTTGAACTTTTGTGATTGGATCTGAATTTGAACTTTATAGAAGACAGCTGCTCGCAGATCTTTCTGGCTCTGCGTACTGCTTACCAAACCATACCGACTTATTTACCTCTGCATCTTTTCAAGTTCATGCCTATTTCCACAGAATGTTGTTATACAGGAATGAGTAAAAATGCATATAGTTCATAAAGCAACATGTTTTTTTTGCTATTAAATAATTCACAGGACAGTTTTTTAATTAATCTTAAATCAGTTTATATGAGACCGTGTTTTCTGGACTGTGTGTTTTATTTGTATTGTAGAGTACGAAGTGGCTTTTCTTTAAGATGTAGCGATGTTGTTTTCACTAACACGGTTTCCAGGCCCATGCTGTGATTACCACAACAGAATTCAGCCTGTTTTTAATGCTGCCTGAGGGTTGAAGATCACGGCTGTTCAGTATTGGTTTTCAGTTTTGTCCCAAGCGTATATGGATTTTCTCTGGATTCCTTCAACTTTTTATTGATATTTTACAGCCCAGATGATGATATCCTTAAATCTTTTGCAGGTTTATGATGAGTAAAAGTTTTAAAAGTTTCATATAAAACAGCATCCCCGTGTGACCACAAGGGAAAGATATGAACAGTCCCTCCATCTGATTTGTGAAAGACTTTACAGACAGATACTTTAACAATCACATTATTTTAACCTTACAAAACCTGATGTCCATTAATGTGGGGACGTTGAAAAGATATGGCCCAAAATGAGGCCTCATCTGAATCTTCTGTTCTGAGACTTCACTAAATTTCTGTGGCTTCACTTTACCAGAGTTGGTATTTGCAAAGATAATGTCAGTGTATTATCTTATGGTTTTATAGCGTTTCAGAGCTACAGAAGCATCACTCCAAACAGATTTCAGCATTCACCCAGAATGTCCTGTGTCACTCAGTCCTGTGTCATTGTCATTTATTATTCACCACTGAAAAAATACAGATTTTATTCATCCTAACAAATGTTACAACACGTGTAACCAAGTTTCCGGTGAATGAAAAGTATTCAAATAGATCTTGTGGTTGTGGTAATACTCATTTCACCACATGTAATTTATGAGCAGAGGCCTTAAAAACAGAGCTGAAAGGGTTAAGCTTGTCATTTGAACCTTGCATGGGAAATAATAATACAGTCTTTATACTGTTTACAATTAAGTATATCAAGAGTAATTGACAAATCAGAAGTGCAACACTTTAAAAATGTGTCCACTGAGACTCGCATCATTCCATGTAATGCAGTACGTTTCTGACTAATAACTGGAAATTATTACTAATTATTACTAAATTACTGCTAATTACTGTGTTTGTCTTCAGCGCTGGAGCCGGCCGAACAGGCTGCTTCATAGTCATCGACATCATGCTGGATATGGCAGAGAGAGAAGGCGTGGTTGACATTTACAACTGCGTGAGGGAGCTGCGCTCACGGAGGGTCAACATGGTCCAGACTGAGGTACGGGGAATCTGCTCTCTAGGTGGTCTCTACAGAGTCTGGGAAATATGGAAAAGTGGGAGTGATGCTGAGCAGTTTGTGGGTATCAAATATGGATTAAATAGAATCTACAAATAAATCTTACCATAAAACCAACTTCTGTGCTCATCTAAAACACTTAATAATGGAAACACTGTGATTTAAAAAAGCTTAATTTTTGAAGACAAATAAAGCATTGCCTGGGAATTATTAGTCATTAACTGTGCAGCTGAAGTGATCCATGGAGGATTTTAACCATTTGCAACTCTTGATGCCAATTATCTCCTAAAATGCAACATAAGGTTTTTTTAAATGACTCTTAAGTACCAGTTCAAGTGTGTCATTTTTCAATGTGAAGGTATTTCATTATGAAAATAAACCATTCAATTATTAATTACTTTCCATCAGAAGGCTGTAAAGCAAGTGCTTTGCTTCCCCTCATCTGTTTTATAAAGCATGTTAAAGGTGATTATATTTACAGCTGACATGTTTAAAATCTCAAGAGCAGGTTTCATTGCACATGACCAAGACATCGCTGGAGCTTACCTTTACATTTTTAATGATCATTTCTTATCAAGGAAATTAAAGTGCACACCCAAACTATTCCCTAGGTTGCTGTGTGCAAGTGCAAGGCAATGCGTGCTGCAATAAAAGGGTTTAGAGGTTTGTAACAGAGAGTTTAGTTCATATCACTGGCTGAAAACATTCCTGGCTCACCTTCCAGCTTTATTCCAGTGTGGACAACCAAAGGACTGCCCTGATCACCGGCCATCTGGAGGTGTCCATGGCATTGTTGAATGCATCATTTCCCTGTAATTCCTTTTAAATCATAAGCGTCATTGGGCTTAATGGGCAAATGTTTCATTACTGACGTTTGAATTGGGATTTGAGCAACTGGAGACCAAATGTTGAGTCATTCATAGTGAGCGCGAGTGTGGATTTTCCCTCGCAGGTGTTCAGGCTTGTTGGCACTGCTCCTCAGCCTGCAGCCAGGCACCAACGCTCTTACGAGTTTAATTTAGCCGTGGAGAAAAAATGGCTTGCTTCTACTTTGTGAGCTGTGATGAAATTTATTAACCTGTAGATTAATTGACGGCTAATTTTCTGACCCAGCCCAGGACACTCTTAGGTCAACAGTTCACGTTCTGCACTAGACAAATAATAAATGGCAACAAATGTTTCATTTTCAATTTGTGAGTCACTGACCCCTGTGGATGTGTGTGGATTTTGGTATAAAGTGACAAGAAAGTGTCAGCTGAAAATGTCACTTCAGAATGGATTTGCATCAAGCTTCAAGATGTGTCACCGTCTCCACCGCTTGACTGAGCGACTCGAGGAGGGAATGTACAGCCATTTCCTGCTTTGACCTGCACAACATTGTAATACAGCGAGGGTTGTTTTTCTTGTGGAGACATCAGCCTCAGTCATACATTGATTATTGCAATTCTTATTACAAAATCAGCATGATGCCAGTGGAGGTTCGGGAATAAAACAGAAAAAAAACTGAAAGGTCAAGTAATTAAAAACACTCTAAAAGGCTTCAAAATATTTTTAAAATGTCATAAATTCAGAGTTATAAAAGAAAATCAAATCAGATTTATTGCAAAAAAATTCCAAAATATGTAATATAACCTTTGAATACAGACAATGACAAATATTAGTCATAAAAATAAGCCCAAAGGGAAAAGAATAAACAGGCTGGTGAAGAAAAGGTCATTGAATTCTTCTAGCAAAAATAGAAGAGCAATCCTGGCCTGTATGTTTCTGCTGCTTGTAAAAAAATTATATAAAAAAACAAAACATCACATTTTTGTTTTCTGCAAATCCCTTTAGAGGTCTCAGACATCTGACAGATTCGCAATGAGGATGCCTTTTCTTTCAGGAGCAGTATGTCTTTATCCACGATGCTATTTTGGAGGCATGTCTTTGTGGCGACACCACCATCCCAGCCAGCCAGCTCCGCTCCGTCTACTACGACATGAACCGCCTGGACCCACAGACCAACTCCAGCCCCATTAAAGAGGAATTTAGGGTGAGGACATATTTATCATAACAAGAACTTAAGACAGTGTGTGCACGTCTCAAAAACATTATCCCAAATGCAGGATAGGTTTAAATCAACAGTAAACATGTTAGATTTTGATGAATGGCACACTCCCCCTCTGAGCTAATCAGTCGCAAATGTATTCCCCGCATTAATCTGAAGGAGTAGGAGCCCTCTTTGGACCAATCAGTGTTGTATGAGATGCATCGTCCCCCTACGTTTCACAGTCACATCAGGGGAGTCAGAGCGATTGCTAATGTAACTAATGTGATTAAAGAATTGCATTGTTAATTACCATACTGGGAAATAATTAGCACAGTCAAGACAACGTGCCTACCTTGCTTCAGTATGACAGCATATAATCTGCCTCAACCCCACCAGACTCTGAACATGGTGACTCCCACGCTGCGGGTGGAGGACTGCAGCATTGCCCTGCTGCCTCGGAACCACGAGAAAAACCGGTGTATGGACGTCCTGCCACCAGACCGCTGCCTCCCCTTTCTGATCACCATCGATGGGGAGAGCTCGAACTACATCAATGCCGCCCTCATGGATGTAAGAGTTGAAAGCTGCATGTGTTTGATTCATGCAAACAGCTTTAGTTTCCATAAAGCTGCATTCCCACATGTTGCTTTTCCTGTGAAGCACTAATTCTTCTTTCCAAGCCAGGTTTTTAGCACATGTCACTTAATAGTGAAACCCACAATATATTGAGGTTAATGTTAATGACAATACTGGTATTTTAGCCTCTTATACAGCACAATGCTGCACAGTTCTCTCTGTGTGAGACTGATGCTGAAGTGCTTTAAGTACCTCTTCTCAGCTACGTAGACACAAGGACAGAAACAATATTATGCCAACATGCTCTAGTAATGTCGGATGTTAGGATTTCCATTTTTTATGAGCACATTTTTTAATTCTAAATGTCAAGCATTCAGATCGGAAGAAAATGTGCAAATCTTTATTCATTGTACAATATTAAACACAACAATGGACATGACAACGTAAAGCAGGTCGAACGCAGTGTATTAATGTATTTTAGGGTAATATTAAATGAAGATGGAGCTAACAGAGAACACGTTGACATGGACTGTGTTCAGTGATGGACCTTTCTGCTCTTGTCTGAATAGAGCAGGTGATCTTTAAGGTACATGAATTTCCCAGTCAGAAACTACACTAAAAGTCACACCAACATTGTGATTTCCATAGACAAGGACTGTCCGTTAGGGAACACCTCTCAGAAAGAAACAAGTCAGGCTTTTTTAGGAAAGTTCATACATTTATTCCTGCTGAATCAGCATTATTGCTAATTTTACTACATACAAAGGGTGTGTGTGCATTTAGCGTCTTACTTGTTATTTTTGTTACCTTCCTCCTCCAGAGTTACAAACAACCCTCTGCATTCATCGTGACCCAGCACCCGCTACCCAACACAGTGAAGGATTTTTGGAGATTGGTGTTGGACTACCACTGCACGTCCATAGTGATGCTCAATGATGTGGACCCAGCCCAGGTAAACCCAACCTGATGCACATGCTCAGACTCAGCAACAATCAAAGAGTATTGCAAGAATTTGACTAGCAAGCAGATGACACTTGAAGCAGTTTTGTTCATCAGAAGTGAACCTAAGGAGGAAAAAAAACACAGAACACACACACGGATGTATCCGTGTAGAAACAGTATATATGAGTATGTTTGAAAAGAAGTTGCTGCAGAGAGAATGCAATAAAAATGAAGGCAAGCCTGGAGAAGAGGCTCTCCAGATGTCTCAGCCCGCGGCTCTGTCATAACACCCAGGGATCAAAGCCTGAAGCCAGGCAGCTCTCCCCATCTAAATCCCTTTTCCCACAGTGACTGACTGACTGGCTGCACAGAAAAGACCTTTCATTCAATATTCTCACTGTAGCCGACCCATCAACCAGCCAAGAAAGCAGCACAGGTGGGAAAGGAGGCAGGGGGTGTAGATGGAGACGAGGGAGGAGGTTTGCCATCTTTTCCATCAACATCTTTGTTTTTGCATCTGTTGAATTTGTCAGGTTTTGACAGGCTCTCAAAGGAAGCTCGGAAGTGGTGCTTAAGCCGCCACACTTTCTGCATGCGCGTTAGTGGTTTTGTGTTTAGAGAAAGTGAGTGAGTCCTGAATTCACGTTTTCAGGCGTGTTATTTGCATTCTTCAGAGGTTATGGTTTTTTTTCCTTCATGTTTACTCATGACTGCGTGACTCTGCAGGAGGGAACGTCTGTCGGTGTAGAACGTGTCCATCTGTGTGTACACTTCCACTTCTTTGATTTAAAGCTGTGAAACCGGCAGCGTGCTTCACAGGTGCATGTTCTCAACTGGGTTTTCTCACCTGAGGAGCAGAAATAGGGAAGATTTTGCTGCTCTTTTGAAGCTGTCCCCAGGGAGACTTTGTCCCTTTATACTTCCTGATCTGCTGTCAGAGCAGCCAATAGTATCGTCAATGACTACTGCCTGAAGCTCTTGATTAGCAACAATGCATTACTGCTACTGGCATTTCAATTTGCAATATTATATCTGTCAGAGTAGTACAGAGTCCATTTTTTTCTTATATGGCAAATGCAAAAATTCCAGAAATGTTTAATAAAATGGAGAAAAAATCTCTCTATGTAGCACCTGAATTTACAGAAGAATCATTCTGTTTAAAAGCTTGTTGCAGTATAAGATACATTATGGTCATGTGGATAGGATATATTGATTTGTAATTGCTATTTTTAGTTGCTTTTACTTTTTCATTTGGCCATTGGGTAGCATTAATCCTGCTTTTCTAAATGTGGAAGCCAGAATAAGAAGAAACCACAAATATTCATGCAAAGGTGAAAATATATGTGCACAGAAATGCATCACCATGCACAAATAATCAAAGTTTGCAGCTGCTGTGAGACGTTGTTTGTAAAAACCTTTTAAAAATAGTCCCTGGTACCATTTCTTTAAACATCTACAGAAATATAATGAATATATGGTTAAAATATCCAGGTTTTAACCATAATCCGACCCATTTTTGCACCCATTAAAAGCCAAAAGTCAGTAAACTTTGTGTTTGTCAAATAAGCCCTGGGTTTTTTATGTGAGCTGGCTAATGCTGATATGATTGTGAGTGTTTCATATACAGGGGAATCAAATCACTGCAGCTACATGTTATCAAAAACTTTCTAATGCATTTAAAAGTTTTTATTATAGACACAGTTCAATTTCAACTTTGTTTATGAATATATGTTAGATTAAAGCTGTCAAATGGATATTTATTCATAGCTGTTGCTTTAAAATGATGCTGAAAGCTGCACACTAAACACAATTCATTCTTTAAATCATTTTTCTTATTCATTTTAATCTGAAACTGATGAAATAAAACAATATTTTTACACAAACAACAAACTCATTCTAATCAAAACAACCTTTGATCGGCATATGTTTTGGTTTTTATTATTTTATTACATTTTTTATTCATTTTTTTTATTTTTCTTTTGCTAAAAAATATTTATTTTATGTTTTATTTAGCATAAAAATGAAATAGAACAAATTCAGCTTTTAAAGAATGCATTGCTTATTTCTAAGGGATGAAAAAATAGTTGTTTATTACACATTTTGGTTTGATTAACAAAAGGTCAGTGGATTAACACAAATCTTCCATATCAGGAGTGTTTAGAGCCACTAATATCTTGAAATTTGGATCTAAAACTAATAAATCATCTTCTGTGTTGTGTGTTTCTTTTACGTTTTTGTCTGTGTGTTGATGTGCCTGTAAATGTTGGTGTGTGTGTGTGCATGTGTGTGCATTTGCCTTCTCTGTTTAGCTGTGTCCACAGTACTGGCCGGAAAATGGAGTTCACCGCCACGGGCCCATCCAGGTGGAGTTCGTCTCTGCTGATTTAGAGGAGGATATCATCAGCAGAATATTTCGGATCTACAATGCAGCTCGGGTAAGGTAACACAGGAGGGTCACACTTCAAAAGGAAATACATTTGTGATCCAGACTCTGCTGCACATTTTTGTCTAACTTTTTTTTTTTCTGCAATTTGTTTGTCTTCCCTGCGGTGATCACAACAGCCAATTTCTCCTGTAACTGCACACCTCACACTTCCCACTCATACACCGGCATGTCCGTTCAAGCTGTGCAGAGGCAGAGTCATTCTTTTCTTTAAGTACACCTCTGCACCGGTGATTGGGCCGAGGTGTGATTGCTGCAAATCCATCAGACAGTGCCAGAAAATTTCACCTGTGGTCAAAAAGAGATTAAATGAAAATTTCCCATTAATTTTGTGAATCTTTAAAAGCTCTTTTCACCAAAACTACTATAAAAACACATTTTTTAAAACAGAATGGAGCCAATTCAAAATACACAGCATGTTTTTAGTTTTAAAATAAAACAACATCCATGTTCAGAGATCAGTGGTCTCCGTCCACAGCCTGTGATTAGAGCCTGTGACAATTTAATGGTACAAAAGTAAAAAACCTAGGCAATCATTGCCCTAAACTGCCAGTCCCCATCCATTTGTAGCTTCCAGTCCTCACTTAAAACCAGTTCACTTATTCTTTCATTCTTAGGTCGAAGCTCAGTTTAAATTATTGTTTTTGTTAGATGATATGACATAAATTTATTCACTTTTCATGAAGACTTATGAATAATTATCTGTATATGCATGGCCATTGCAGCTGTTATAGGGTTTTTTGGATTGGCATTGTAGATTATGTGTAGGATGACTGACACACAGCTCTCCTAACACAGCAGCTGTGATATTGATTTACTGGCGTTTTAATGTGAAGCTTAGTGACCTCAAAGCACAGAAGGCATCCTGACCCTTCCTGGAATCACCTGCACTCACCTGCATAAGCTCTTTATCCAGACAGACAGCTCTCAGTTCCTCATTTTAACATGCTGTATCATCCTCTGGCCGGCAGAGGCAACCGCATGTAAAGTGCAACGCAGTCTAATCACACATGATCACTGACAAGTGTTATTGATCGCCCCGTCTGAGTGTCGGTATTGTAGAGTTTTACTGTCTGTCTCCAGAAGGAGGGTGCGCATCCATCAAGCTGTCATATCTCAACTTTCTTCTCCTGAATGACTCTTTATGCTCTTTATTCATCTCTGTCCAACCTCAGCCAGACTTAGCTTCACCTTGCATCTGTGCCGTCTAATTACATGTGTGCACAACCCTACCCTTCATATGGGAGCTAACGTGGGATATCTGGTTTGTTTTGTCATCCAGCCTCAGGATGGTTACCGGATGGTGCAGCAGTTCCAGTTCCTTGGCTGGCCAATGTACAGAGACACGCCTATGTCCAAGCGTTCCTTCCTCAAGCTCATTCGACAGGTGGATAAGTGGCAGGAGGAATATGATGGAGGGGAAGGTCGCACTGTGGTCCACTGTCTGTAAGTTTCTCCACATCAAAGTACAGCAGGAGCGTTGGTCGCTGCTGGCATTAAAAATGAAACATCTCCACCTACTGACTAAGAAGCGTTACTGCAACAAACTACTGACCTTTTCAGCTTCATAGTCACCACTAGCACTAAACTTGTGTTTAGTTTTCCAGTGTTTGACTGATGTGTCCCCACTGCAGGAATGGAGGCGGTCGCAGCGGGACATTTTGTGCTATCAGCATTGTGTGTGAGATGCTTCAGCACCAGCGCTCTGTGGATGTTTTCCACGCTGTCAAAACACTGCGGAACAACAAGCCCAACATGGTGGACCTGCTGGTGAGGAGCACTGCAGCAATGAAACAAAATAACATTTAAAAGTGATCTTTTATGTTTTAAGATTCTAATTACTTATTTTAGAAGCATCATCTGAGCAGTAAAAGTGCAGAGAAATAAAATACACAGATATTTGCTGACAAATGATGATTTCTGTCTTACAATATCAGCAACATATTTTTATTTCTTATTTCAATTTTAATAAAACTGACGGTTTTTTATTCAGCATAATATAAACCCATTTACTTTTAATCCATAAACTGATCGCCACAGGCTCACAGTAACATGCTCGTAAGGTGTTTTAAATATAATCCAGTTGCAGGATATGGTTGTAAACAGCTCTTGTTCCTGATGCAACCCTTTTAAAAAGTTTCAAAGTTAAGTTTACATGGCAAACGGCTGGCAGACCGGCTAATCTGAGTATTTCAGAAACTACTGATCTGCTGGGTTTATAATACTTTGAAAGGAAGTGATCTGAAAAAGAGAAAAGATGCAGCAAGAGACAGTGGCGTGATGATCAGCTAAAGCTGCTTTCAGTTCCCCTTTTAGACAGATTTAACTCATTCTTACTCTAAACTGTAAAGTTTCTGGGTGAGAAGCAGGGTAAACATATTGTGTCTGTGTGAGAGCTGTAGATGCACCGCTAAACTTTCTCACAGGAAAGTTGAGAATGACCATGCTAAACAGTTTTAGCATTTGTCCTGAGCAAAAGCTCTGGAGTTCATTCTTAGCTCTCATTCAGACCACATCTTCTTCTCTGTCTGTACTTTGATGCGGACTGTGAACTCCTTGCAAGATACATTTTCTCTACCAAGATGCGTTTGGTCTGTTTTTCCCACTTCAAAGCCTGAGACGTTTTTTATCCAACAGGAAGCCTTGGCATGCCACGATTGAACGTGCAAATCAGGGATTAATATATTCACATCTGTGTATTCTCTTATTGCAAGCAGTGAGGAGTAAACTAAGGCCTCCACTTTTATTGATTAGGTGGCATCAGGTCCAGAATGGAGTTTACTTGGCGGGCTGCCAGTCATTTCTGTTCTGTTGTAATATTGGAAATGAATGGCTTTATTTATTTATTAAGACTCCGGGTCCATTAAAAGGTACAAACGTATTTAAAAAGGCAGTTATACCAGTGTTTCCTCTCACAGTACTGAGTGCAGGCATGGTCAACGCCATTATAATCACATTACTAGAACTATTAAGTCAACAAAAATATAAACATCAATCATGAGAAGTGATGTATGTTACAAAACGTTTACGTGCACTGTACCCGCTCACACAAAATGTGCAGACGATCATGATGCAAGCGGAAGTTTTAGGACACTGCCCTGTTAAATGTTACTTGACAACAGCGCAGTATAAAACTGTACAACAGGATTTGCCATCTGGGCAGCGAATTTACTTGCATATATAAAATATTACGCTGTTCATAAAACGTGTCTATTATGTAGAAGCAACAGAAACTTTGGATTTGTAGATGCTCAATCTTTCCTTTGTGTTTTCTGCTGCGCTGTGTTACAGGATACTATAATCTTGTTTGCATTGTTAACATGTTGATCTGACCTCAGACTTCACATCTCACTGATTTTTACATTTCCTCTCATTTCCTAGGATCAGTACAAGTTCTGCTATGAAGTGGCCCTGGAGTACTTGAACTCTGGATAACATGGACCTTCTGACTTCTGCAGAAATAAAAAGTTTGGAACTATACAGATGACTGCAGCTCACATTTGTGCATTATGATAAAATAGTTTGTGCTACCAATCCGAAAGAAGCGAGGGGCACACATGACTATATGTGCAACTCCTCTGATCAGCAATCCTCCTTCTTTGTGGTCTTCATGGAACAAGGCAGAGGAGTTGTACAGTGTTATTATTGCAGTCTGTTTCAGTCGGTCCGGGCTAAAGGAAGCAGCAGGCGCACAGTGAATTATTTAATTCACCTTGCAGTGGGTCGCCTCCTCTCCAGATCCTCACTTTATGTCTCTTACACTCAGCTGCCTGTTGTCCTGTGGTTGTTGCCTTGATCCTCATTGGACGACAAGCATTTAAATACTCCAGTTTTCAGTGGAATGCGATACACTGTACATATTGTAATGTGTTCCTTTTATTCTCTTTGAGTTCTGCTTTTCTCAACCCACTGAGCTCAAAGCTTAGATGTTACTAAATGTCTTGTAAATTTCCTACTTTTCAAAGACTTCGGCTTCATGTTGGGGACAGCTGGTTCAGTCTGCATCTGCTTTCCTGTACAGCGATCCAAAGCTTTATTTGCACTCCCATTGAATTCTTGTTGTGCATATTGTACATATTTCTGTAGATTATTTATTCACAGTATGTACTTTTTTGTGACTTGCAGTAAGTGACAATCATTTGTTTTAATAGGTTTGGTTTCTTGACTGTATTGTGTGATTTTTTTGAGGGCTGGGTTTTTTTCTTCTTCTTTTTTTTGATCATCTTGTATGAGAGAAAATCCATTGTAAAGAAAAAAGATATATAAATGTATCTACAATATAAACATCTGGTTAGTGCTCTGTGATTCATGTCTCAATAGAAAAACGGCATAACAGGGACATCTGGTGGAGATAAGCATGAATAGAAAAGTTTAAAGAAAATAGTTGTTTTAATAGAAAGTATTTAGTCTAATACAGAAACTGACAATAACGTCTAACTGTTTATTGTTTATGTCTCTTTTAAATGGTGCACATTGGTAAAGAAAGTATCAGAGTGGACTATGTCAGTTTTAAACATGCAAATCTAGCCAAAGCTGCTTATTTTTGTGATAATTATTATTTTTAAGCCACCAAACACATATTTCCTTCCTTTTTTATACACTATAATAAAACTCATGTCTAAAATACTTTTGTTTATAAAAAGAAAATTCAAGTGAAAAAATCTTAAAGCAAAAAAACAATGATAATACTACCATGACAGTATTTTTTAATATTATTCTCTCTGATAGAATATCATTACTTTGACATATATTATTTTACTATTGATACATTAGTGCATTAAACATTACTCTGATGGTCCGATGAGTTGCCTGAGCTTGTCATGATTTTTTGCAGAGGTTGTAGCTACAGCAAAATGATTCTTTTCTAGCTAGCTCACTCATCTTTAGATTTCATGCTTTAATACCTTATTTATAAAAACACGTCGGTTCATTTGCTGCATCAAAGCTGATCCCTTTGTAAAATTCTTTGTAAAACGGAGAGGAGCTGATTCAACGTCACATTCATTTTTGATGAATATGCTGTTGAAATAAATGGCTTTATTTAAACCAGGTGCTGCTGTTATTCAGCCTGCATCTTTGTTTTCTTATTCACTATAATGGATCATGATTTCATAACGCTAAATTGTATAAACTACTCTTACAATTGACTTTTTAAAGTCTCCTATAAATATATATTTAGATGTAAAAATTGCCCCCAGCCCAGAAGTTACCAAAAACCTTTTTAAATACCGTGCACTTTGGTTAATAAGCACTTCAGTATGTCTTGTAAAATATTATTTACAGTCTTGAACCAGCTCAGTATTTTCTTGTGTTTTTTTAAGAAGCAAAACTTAGAAAAGAAAAAGTTATTCGTCAGTATTTCTCCATGCTTCCTGAAGATCTTTGAGTTTTTCTCTGTCTGGCTGCTTTTCTCCTACTTTTAGTGCAAAACTGTTTTCATACAAAATAGTTTTGTTTCTTTTTGTTTGTTTGTTTGGTTTTTGGTGCTTATTTGTTAAACCATTTAACACTTACCTATGAATCACGTTAGCCCAAAACACGGCACATAACTCAAACATTGAACCAGTGTTGTTTCTGCGCAAAACAGATTACTGAGCAAAGTATCATTCAGCTCTCTGTATTTAGTTACCAGCAGCCTGTTAGACATATAATGTGTTGTCATTTCTTTAATTCAATTCACAGAAAATCCCAAAGATAGCTCAGTTTTACCGATGTATAAGAGCCATTTTCAGCAAACCCCTATTAGCTAAAATGTGTCAGATCTCTGCATGGTGAACAGTGTGTCCTTTACTAAATCTTAGGAAACTGGATAACAGAAGGACAAAAGAAGAAATGTATAACCTAAAAACCCTTTAGCCAATAGAAGCATGGAGCTATTGTTCCACTTACAGGATTAACTTAATGGAGAGCAGTGCAAAGAGAAACATCTGAAAAGTGCCTTGAAATGTCTTTCAAGAACTAATCCTGGACACTACTTAGAGTTTTCATACTGCATTAACCCTACAAAGCCAAACCTGTCATGTTTGATGCTGTTTCTGAGACATTTTGCATCACTTTATGGTAGAAACCTGGTTGTTCATCATAGGATGCTGGTCCCCTCCTGTCCCCAGGTAAGTACCAGAATGCAGAAGACTACACTACAATAATTTTGATTAATGGTTATAAATAGTAAAAATATTTTTTCAGATTAAAGGGTGGTTTTTAACAATCTAACTTTTCTGCCCAGCTGTCAGTGAGCTGTAAAGGATTAAGTACCGGTATGCATTACAGGATTTTATAGATTTTGTCAGTACCAGTCCCTTATCAACAGCATTCTGTGTAAAATTTAACTTGTACTATAAGTACTCTATCTCCAGCCAGTGAAAGACACAACTGTTCTGACTTTTGTCTTAACGCTTGCTGAGTCTTTCTCGCTTTCTTTTCCTGTTTTCTTCCAATAATGTTTTCTTGCATTTTTTTCTTGAATTTTTTTGCTGCACACATTTAAACCGGCCTGTGTGCTTATATTAACTCACCAGCAGCATGGGATGCGGCCCGTAAAGTGAAACTCTGCTGCAACATCACATAAAGGAAATGTTATATACGGGGTTTTCTCACCTTCAGGATGCTGGTGGACAGAAACTGCTCCAGAAAAGCACATTAAGATGTCCTGATATCAACGATGCATTTTAAGGTCAGAAAGTTATAACGTGTCTTGACAAAATACATGTTGTCACACCATATGTTCTGGAGGCTCTATTTTTACTTGATGTACCATGTATCCATGATGTCACAGTAAATCATTTCATCTATTTTGTGACAAGTTGAGACAAGCAGTGGCTCAATCCTTCTATGCAGAACTCTAAATGTGTTCTTTAGTAGCCAACAGCAAACGATGTAGAGCTGGAAAAAATCTATGCAAACCTTTAAAAACAAGAACTGAACATAGACATTAACCCTTTACTTGCCCCCACCGCTTGTGCGCCTCTACCTTATCTAAAAACTTTACTGTGGTAGCAGTTGAAAAGTATTTGCCCTCAATTAATTGTTTTTTAATCTCTTTTATAGTATTTGAATGGAATTATATTAAAGAAGAAGTTGGGGAGCTGTAAATAATATAATAGTTTATAATCATTTTTTATTTACTGAGATGAAACCATATTATTATCAGTGTATTTCCAAAAGTCTCCATTTTTAATGTTTGTAATTTGTAATGTTTTAAGGTAATAATGAACATTTTAATGTTCTTTTTAACATCAAAATACATTTGTACAGTAACACCTCTGATTTTCAGACCAGAGAGTTCATTTGGGGATTTTTTTTTATCAATATTTATTGGTTTAGGTTTGCTATGAGTATATATTACTGTAGTATATGTACAGATGAACAGATAGGAATAGTTATAGGTTGAAGTAAAGAGTCTCTCTTTCTAGAGTCTTCCATCTCTGGTGGCATTAAACATTTAGAATGTCTTGTTGAGGAAATGAGTTTGCTGTGAGGGGTACATGACTCAGTTCTTCTGTTTGTTTTCAGCATCTCTGCAAACAACTGCTTGACAATGAAACCCATCTCAAATACCTGCCATTATTAACTCCCCATATTACCTGATTCATGGCTGCTAGTCCAGCCACGGTTTAGGGAACACAGTAGTTTCCTCTATAGATTTTATCATTGTACCTGTAAAGCTACCATGCATGAAAACATGATTCAGATTATTTCAGCAACTCACTTTCACGTCTACGTCAGCAGAACTTGGAGGAAATTATGGTAAACAAACTCAAGTTTAGAAGTCCAAAAGATTTGATTCCACTCTGAAAAGGGGGTTTAGTGAGATTTAAAAAGTGATGCAAAACTTTTTCAAATAAACTTAACTCAGGTTATGTTGCTGTGTGAACTTAAATCAAGAGGGTACCTCGAGGTAGAAAGTTTAATTTAGCTATGAAAAGATAGCTTTTCAGTGAAATGACTCATCATTAGTTGCAGGATTTAATCTGAAGGTTGTTTCTACAATGTATTGGGATTCTTATTTACACTCATAAGTTTTGTTTTCTGTTGCGTTTATGCCAAAATCCTTTAAACCTTTTAAAAGTTATCTCCTCTTCTCATTCTTGAGTTGTAAAGTTTGCTTTCTAGCCATCCATTTTCTATACTGATTTATTCCAGTGCAGTGGCTGGAGTTATCCTCGTAGCTACTAAGCGGGTCACCAATCCATCACAGGGCCAACACAGAGACAATCATTCACATGGAGAGGCCGAGGCTCAAACCATCGAGCTTGCTGTGAGGCAAAAGTGCTAACCACCACACCAGTGTGCCCCCATTAAGCCTGTAATGAAAAATTTAATTCCCTTTAGGTAACAGGTTTACATGACATAGCTCTACACCTCCTTTCCAAAGGAAATACAGTGGCCATCTTGTTGCAATGGAAATGTTTAACTGGTTTTCATACATAAAATTTAAAAAGGTATTTAAATTCTTCTACACAGACTCCTCAGGCTGTGTGGTGGTGGTGAGGTGGTTAGCATAAAGGCAAGGCAAGTTTATTTGTATAGCACCGTTCATGTATGGGACAATTCAAAGTGCTTTACATTGACACAGTAAAATCATTACAGATGTAAAGGAGAATAAAAACAGCTATAAAAATAACAATAAAATCATAAATAAAAGTAATAAAAAGCAGATCAGATAAAGTTACCCTGCAGATTCATTTATAGGCGCATGAAAAGATAAATGTTTTCAACCTGGATTTAAAAGTGTCTACAGTTTGTGAGAGTTTAATCTCCACCGGTAGTTTGTTCCACATGTTTGCGGCATAACAGCTAAACGCTGCTTCTCCATGTTTAGTCTGGACTCTGGTCTGGTTACTGGTCTGGACTCTGGTCTGGACTCTGGTCCGGTTACTGGTCTGGTTACTGGTCTGGACTCTGGTCTGGACTCTGGTCTGGACTCTGGTCTGGACTCTGGTCTGGACT
>JBAMHV010000008.1:19393655-19415328 GCA_037177535.1 Pseudomugil gertrudae
AAAGTTCAGAGTAAGCAACGATACTGCTTTAACCGTCCATTCTGTATAGTTTGATAAAACAGAACAGTATGAAACACCTCTGTCCTCTGATCAGCTGATTAGTGATGCAGTCCACCTCATCACTAATGTGGAGGCTAAATGGCCGGGTTCTGTCCATGATGCACGTGTGTTCAGAGAGTCACCAATCCGCCAGGCTCTTCAACAAGGTGAGGTCCGCATTGCAGCTTATGTGTTTTATTGTAGTGGTGTTATACGCTTTACTCTTTACAGGATAATACCTGCTGGGTATCTGCTGGGGGACAGAGGGTACCACACGTTATGACACCCTACCCTGAACCTGAACCTGGACCACAGACATGCTACAACCTGGCTCACAGCAGGACTAGAGCCATGGTGGAGATGACCATCAGCATCCTGAAGGCCAGATTCCAGTGTCTGCGTGGCCTCAGAGTCAGTCCGGAGAGGGCATGCGACATAACGGTTGCATGTGTTGTGCTGCACAACGTTACCACTCTGAGAAAAGAGTGTCACCCCCCCACACCCGGATGAAGATGTAGAGGCACCCCAAACAGAATGTGGGGACAACAGAGATGGGAGAAGAATCAGAGACATAATAAGCCAGACCATCTTTAATTAAACTCTGTACAAAAGCATTGTCATTCCTTATTTCCTGAGACACACAAACAGATGGTTATATAAATGACCTCTGAGATATGTTGTGACTTGTAACAGATCCATTCTCACAATATAAATTACATGACAAATACATTATTCATCCCAGAGTGGAAGTCTAACGTATTTTTATTTAAATCCATTTAAATAGGGACAACTCCCGACATGTTCTTACACTGCTAAGCTCTGCAGTTGATGTAGGAGGATGGTCTTCGGTGGGTAATTCTGGCAATGTCTACCGGATGACGATGGCAAACTGTTAGTTTCTGATGTTGAAGGGGGCATGCATTATATGTATCACACCTCTGCATTTACTCTGTCAGGTATTTTTTCTAAGCTAACTCTCTTTCTTACATTCATGCTGCTGTGTTGCTTTTTTCATATAAACAGACTTGAATTCTTCATAAGCAGCATTAAACCCTCAACTCCTCCTTTGTGAAATACATTGTTGATCATGAATTCAGAGATCCATTGATGAGGGCTTTGTAGTGGCGGAACACGTGCTCATTTACTCTGGGTTACCCGCAGGAGGTTAATTAAACTGACAGTTATCAGCTGTTCTGGAACGGACATACTCGGAATAAGCAGGTTCTGGGTGGATTAACCTCTGGGGCGGAGTTTAGCTCACGGTAAGTGTGATGGCAGAGTAAGCTGCCACACACACAGTTAAGGTCTGGTAACTCCTTTTCTTTTATTTACAATAATTATTTGGGACACTTTAAACCATAATTACATTACACATTTTTATTAACAGATGGCAGGGGGGTTAGCTGATTGGGTGAACACATTTAGTTAACTTGTTTTTATCATTGTCTTGAATTAATATTTTCCTTTTTTGAGTTGCCAGTTCCTGGTGTGATGGTTGGCCTGAGGAAATGATTCCCAGCTGCAGAGGATCTCCTTAAATTAAGCAAACTCCTAATTGGGATATTCCACTTCTGCTAGGAGGGAGGTGTAGATGGGTTTAGGTTTTTCTATTTTGTTTGGTTAGGTTTTGTTGTTTGCTTTATTAGCAATTTTGATAGTTCTAATTATATTCTTAATTAGGTTACTTTGAACTTTGTTCTGATTTAGTTAAGTTTATGCTATAGTTAATGTATATGTATTGTGATGTCTCCCCTAGTGTGTCAAATTGGTCTGATCAGCCAGTATATACGTTTCCCATGTGTGTCAGTTAGTTCTTCAGTCTCTTATGTTACTGTTTACTTTGAGATTTGTGTTGTTGACCTCTTTTATGGGCCCCAAGAGATATGTTATCCTAATTTTGTTGTTACTTTTGTTAAAAATAAATGTAAAGTAATTATTTTTCTAAAACCTCCATGTGCTCCTCTGATTTTTCAGCTCGGTCCCTCACAATCACATTGCATGTGTCCTTTGTATCTGCGATTGCTCAAACAAGGAAAGAGCTTGATTCACTTGATTAGATGCTTACTCAAACCTCTATTTGCATGCAGAGGCTGACAATCTGCTGAATCATTTACTGCATTTCATACTAATATCCATCTATTTTTATACCTGTTTAATCCACATCAGGATTGGAGCCTATCCTCGTTGCTGTTGGTAAAAGATGCAGAACACCCTGGATGGTTCACTGTATCACAGGACCAACTGCATGCCTGTTTATGTATGCATGGAGGAAGATGGAGGGAATGTTCCAGAAAGGCTCCAGAACCATCTGACTGTGAAGTGACAATGCTAACCACCACACCACCTTGGAAACTAATAGCTGATCAGGCTAATCCATCCTTCTTTTCACTTTGGTGGCAGATTATGCATAACACTGTTGCCACCTGTTGGTTTGTTTAAAGGGTCATCTGAAATCCACCTGAAAATTGCTAGGTGGCATATGTGAGTTAATGGTTAGGTGCAGCGTAAGGACTGCTTTCACCTGATGTGGCATCACAGGATCTGCAGTGGGAAAATGATGGAAACTTTCAAAGACAACATGGAATAGTATGCAAATGTTACATCTACAATATTTCTGATGTTAATTCTTACTGCTGTGATCTCAAAATGAGCCACATGCTACCTCTATTGTCTTTAGCCTTTCGTGTACAACATAATTCTGCAACTTTATCCAGTCTGAGGTCTCTAAAATACACCCAGTCAATACACAGGAAAGTATGTGAACAATTATGCTATCATGATGAAACCAGTTGCCCATACATGAAAGCAAGTACATGTTTGGCCTTAGGCTCACACCAAAAACATAATAAATTCCTGAGTAAAACTCAGTGCCATGCTTGGTCTGTACAACCAGATTCGCATATTCACATTCCTGTGTTAGCAAATATCAACTTGTCAGTCTTTTTCAATAAAGACAACCTCGCCATCAAGCAAAGACTCCTAGGTCAGCCCATCTGACAGATATCAAAACTCAGCAACATTCAGTTACAGAGAAAAAAATAACAAACAGTTGTTTCTGCCAGGCTTTCACACCCAGGGGATAGCTCAGTGTTTACCATACTCTCCATTGGATCCTGATGTGCATACACATCCATTCGTCAGGCAGGATCTGCAGAGAATTGCAAATGTAATTTTTTTTGCAGCAAGCCACCCTTATTTTTACCGTTTGATGGTCGGTTGGCCTTTAAGCTACTCTCACAAAGCATGTCTTTCCAGATGTTAGAGGAAAATAGTGCCGTACTCAGAGGGAATTGCTCTTGTGAATTCCTCCTTTATGGAGCAGACGTTTCCATGCTATAGACCAATCTGCTATTGGGGGGTGGGTGAAATACAGCACCTGAACTGATTGATGATCAGCTTAATGACTTAATAAAACAATGAAAACAATGTGGATGTCCAGATCATAATTTGTAGTGATCAGAATGAGCTCATTGATCCGCCCAGCTTAGTGTCAAAGACACGCTTACTGTACAATAATGTAGTTGAGATGATGTGTGTATTTGTGTGTGTGTGTGTGTGGAGGGAGGGAGAGAGGGAGGGAGAGGTAGAGTGTGTGTGGATGAGTGGGTGTGTGTGGGCATGTGCATGAAGGGCTGGTTTCCAGGTTGTGCACCGGGAAGCCAGGGTGTGGACTGGCCTTCACTGGGTGGTGGCATGATGACCCTGGCCCTCCGTGGGCGATGTTGGTTCCTCGAACTTTGTTCCTGGAACCAACGAGGCAGTAGTGAGGAGGCTGCTTCCGGGCTTTTGAGGCTCAGGGCGACCAACACCCAGCAGGGTCAGCAATTGCCAACCTGGGCCCACTGGGGCCAGTTCCCCTGACTGCGGGGGCCTCGGGCAGGGACCTCCCTCTGCCTCCTCCTGGGCAGATGCTTGACTGGCTGCGGGGTGAAGTGGCTCCTTGTTCGGGGCTGACTGCTGTTTTTCCTGGTCTTGGGGTCGTCCTGGGTGGCCTCTGACCTTTGAGGTGGCCGCCTCATCATGATCACTTTTGTTTGAGCACTTTTCACCCCGTTTGTTCTGCATGACGACACAGTCACTAAGCTATTAGGTTTATTCACAAACAGCCATTTTTCCTTATGTTTGTGTGCGATTGAGATTTGAATTAAAATACAGTTTCTTTATTTTTATGTTTATATATTTTGCTTGTTCATCTGGTGCTCCTGGCACTTGCTGGTTCTGTCTTCCTGCAGGGGCCCCGTGAGATATCCTTTATGTTTCTGTACAGATGTGCTGGATAGTAAAGTGTCTGTGGCTGGATTGTAGTATTTCCTTTGTATTGTGTTTTTGTTCCCTCTTTGTGTTTTGTCTGTTTTCCCTTTTCTGTTTTCTTTCTATTATTTTTCTGTCCTCTCTGGTTGGGTACAGCAACCAATGCAAGTTCTGTTGAACAAAGAGGATTTTTATATACTATTTATTTATTTTATATATATATATAAAAAAAAGTTGCTGAGACAGGTTTTTGTTGACATGCAGCAGATCTCTCAGTTCAATGCACACAGCTTGTATAAGGTTTATTCAGTGTATTCCCTCCTTTAAGAGCACAGAAACAATTGTGCTTTGACTTTTATTCTACTCTATTCAGCACATTCAGCACATTTGGGTGTGATTGGGAACAGAATCGCTGCAGAAATTTGCTGCAGAAAAAGTTAACAGGAAGTGAGTGATGCAGTTAAATCAAGAGAGCTGTCATTCATCACACAGGGCGCTTGTAAGCCACTGCATTCTGTTCTGATGGATATACGTGTCCTTTTAAAATACGAAAGGGAAATGTTTATTTCTAAATAACCACCTTTTGGTTCCCCCAGTACTTGATAATGGAGGCCCGGAGAGGGTGGAAGCATTTATGGATCAGTTTATTTGTTCATTTTTCTTTTTTATTGTCATTATTATTTTATAATAAGTGATCGTCTTGAGTATTCATAAGTTATCTTTCCACTATTTTTCCACCCTCTTTACTTTATTTTGTACGCTATGAAACAGGCATTGGTCATGTTTATATGTTAATGTAACTCAGAGGACATGCATCCATCATCCACGAGGACACATCCCAGACTGGATGTCATATGACATCATTACAAGACAATCAAGGCAGTCGTAAAGGACAATTCCACAGTTAAAATTATTGCAAGCCTTCCATCTTATGTAAAAACAGGTTGTGTTAAATAATAATAAAAATCAAACGCCTATAATGAAAAGTTCAAATGGTGACAGATGTAGTTACAGCCCATAAAACCTCTGTAAAAACTAAATACAGCAGTCTTCCTAAAAATCCTGCAATATGATTGATTTTTTTCACCTCTTGGGAGCAGTAAAAACAATCTATGAACACATAATCACCTTGCTGGCAACACTTCCTAACAAAAGCAATATTATGAAATTCACTTTGAGAGGAGTCTCCAGTGCTCCGAGTCCACTACTGGCATTTATCTAGCTGTGGTTGTGGAGTCAAACACAGATTGAAATATCCAGCTCTTAATCTCCTTTATGAACCTTGACGTTCACTCGCTGGTTGCTGACTATGTCTGTGTGCTGCTGAGTCGGTGAAGTACAGAAGCTCATCGAAGCTTTTTTGTTGTGGTTGAAATCGATGCTATAAGAAATGATGAGACTCACAAGATAAACCACTAAGCAACAAACAACAGAGAAGCTGCAAAGTTATTACTAAATCATTTTATGTGCTGTTACTGTAGAGACGTTCATTACAGTCAGTGCTCTATGTTTCATGAACTAGGAAGGCAAAATGAAACAGAGCATATAAACAAGTGCCATGATCTGCTCTGCCAGCGTCCATAATGTAGTCAAATCACTCGATCGGTCATTATTCTGCCACACTCCGCAGCTTGGAGTGTGTTTCACAGGCAGTGGAAACTGATGAGTAGGCACTGTCAGTGGACTGTTTGGTCTCAGGCCAGTATGCAGCCTCCTTTAATGCTGTGTTTTGTTCACCCTGTGCTGTTTTCCTGTTCTCTACTTGCTCTCCTGAGCAGCACGAGGTGATGACAGCAGTGTATGCAGTATGTCTTAACATAACCTGATCTGCTGATACACTCATAATGTCAGAAGCCTCTTTGGAAGCAGGGCTTAAATGAATATGAAATAAATGTAAAATAAAGGCTTATAGGATGTAAATCACTGCATTTTGTTTTATTTATATTTCACAGAATTCCTAGTCTCTGCAGAATTGGCCTGGAGGTGAAGATGGTGTTGTCAAACTGATGCTACATTTGCAGGAATAGCTTTTTTTATTTTGAAAAGTAATAATTTTGTCTGACTGAATCAAATCAAAACCCTCAATGATCAGATTAATCTCTGAATCATATTATTAAACTTCTTTCTACACATGTAGTTAATAGTTTTTCCCCACGATGCAACGGTTCAACATCAAGACCAATTTTACTTAACATGGACGAAACTTTAAAGTTTAAAAATGAACTTTTCTTGTCCATCCATCCGCACAGAAAACACTGCAACAGGAGCAGATTCAGAAAAGTAACCTGTTTTTGTTGTTGGGAACTATAAATGATTAATGGTAAATTTGTGTCCGTTGTTTTTATTTTTATGATTATATTTTAAGCCAGGATGATTTTACAATCTTACAGTCTATATTATGATGCTTTAAATTCAAAGAGGTTTGTAGACTTTTCCTTTTAAAGTTTATTTTAGCACAGAACATGTTTTTGCTTTATCCGTTCTTTGTTACTACAATGCTTCTTGACAATAAATCTTATAGCAAACGTCTTTATATCCCAGTTAAATTGTTCCACATTGATCCACTAGAGAAGAGGTGCAGAGGTTGAGTTTACGGCAGTAGTGCCCAAAGTCGGTCCTCGAGGGATGTATCTCTGATCCAACACACCTGCCTCCTATTAAATGGATACAAAAACCAATGAAGTTCAGCATGACGACTGATCAACTTGAGTCAGCTGTGTTGGACGAGGGATACATGGAACCCCTGCAGGATTGTGGCCATCGAGGACCGGAGCTGGACACCCCGGGTTTATAGGTTGCACACATGAAAACCTTATGCTCAACAGCTTATTCTCATCTTGACTCTTGTCTTGAGCTTCTGGTACTCTGGCTGCTGACAATCAGGTGCCTGATTAGGCCCTAATTAGCACCACCTGTGAGCATGGACCCTGCTGCCGCAGTCTGTTGAAATGTAGAGTGGAGAATGATGTGCTGATTGCTGCATCAACAGGGGTAACAGCTTTTTGTGATGACTTTCTCTCATGGAAAAAACAGGCCTTGCGTTCATTGGAGACAATCTCAGGACAAAGATATATCAAGATGAAATTATGCAACATGTGGTAATCTCTTGTTTCCACAGTGTTTTGGTCGATATGGTGAGTTTTTCATGGGTGCAGCCCACATCTGCAACTCTGCTGCTCATCCAACAAATGATTGTTATCCCTTGGAAATCTGGCACCATTTAAGAGACGCGAGGAGGTTTTCTGATGGATGCACTGTCAAAACGCATAGTTAAAATAATCCAACAAACACGGGGCCTGTTCTTTTAAACTTTTTACTGAAGAAAAGATTTTAAAAATTACAGCGCTTAAGTCATTTCCCCCCCAGCAATAATAAATATACATACTTCAGTTTAACCTAAGCTTTGTGTACCTTTGCAGCCTCTGGATTAGACTAGCAGTATAGTTTAGTCTGGGCCTTCATCGTTGAGAATCGACCAGATGCCATCCCCAGAGTCATGCTGCTTTGTGCTCTTGCTGGCTGCTCTACCCTTCACTATCTTACAACTCCCTCCTTACTCATCTCCCTGCCTTGTATAAAACGGCTCATGGCTAAGTACAGTTAATTTGAAATTCCTCTTCCAAAGCCCCCTAACATAGAAAGAGCAATTTTCCTCTCATTGCACCTGCTCTCATTTCTCTTCATAGCCTCCTGCTTCATGTTAGAATTAAAATTTAATATTTTAGTTTAGCTTCTTGGTATTGCTCTGCACAGAAAGTACCCACCCACTTTACTTACCAGGTTTCTGTACTCATTCCAAATACCAACCTATATGTTTTTTATCAATAATATTTTGATAGTTTAGGTTGCACTTAGACTCTAAAGCTTTTATTACCTACATGTTTTATTTTAACAGTGCTTCTAATGACTGTGCATAGGTGATAAATGTGGTCTTCTACTGGCCAAACACCAAGCAGCAGGCAGCTGTAGGTGACCAGCTGATGACCAGGGTTGACTGTTTAGTTAAATATTTCCCTCAGTAGCTACTGCAATGCAGACCAGTAAAGCTAGGAGGAGAGAGAATCTTGGACAATTTACTGACTTCCTGCAATAATAAGCACTGCAAACAAAAAAAATCCAGTGAAAGTTTAGGGTAATTTTATATGTATAGGCTATTAAAAAACTTCAGCTTTATGAGGTGATAATATGTGGGAGTTATAATCACTTTAAAGCAAGTAGATGCATCCTGACAATGTTCTTTGCTTACTATAAACCGCGTTAAATGTAACCCCATATTAAATATTTAATGTTTTCCATTTTGATTGGTCTTTCTCCACTTTCACCACTTGACAGTGCCTTTAAAGTAAAAAACAAATCTCTTCATGATTTCCTTTGTTTGTTTTCCTTAATTGTATTTGGAGCAGATCAGTGCAACTGTGGCTGTACTGCTCATCCATAATAAATGTTGCTCATTTCTGTGCGAGGAAGAAAAACGACTACCCTGCGAATACACTTGGGCTGTTGGGATTTTCGACTGTCCTTCCAGCAGTAAAGGTTAATTTCCCCGATAACACAAATGAGTCCCAGCCCTGCACAAGCTTACTTCATTGGGAAATGTTGATTAAAACATTAGCATATGAAAAGATGAATGACCTCAAAGATGCTCTGGATAAAAGCAGTCAAAAGTAGTCGTGTCAGGTCGACCAAGAGATGAAACCCTTTTTGATTGGAAATGCGTTGCTACACAGCTGGGAATCTGCAGAGGCAGAGTAGTGATTAATGTGCTAAATGTGGTACTGAATGTGCAGGAAAAAAAGACCACACTGTGTCTTAGAAACAAATCATGTCAAAATTACATTATATTTGACTCTCTGTGGTCAAACTAAAAGAAAATCCGCCTCTATCCCTGCAGTCACATCTATTAGGGGCTGTTGTTTGTGTCACTGTAGCCTTTTAAAATGATTTACAGCTTATTCAAAGAAGACAAATCTTTGGGAAGTTTGCTGATATCCCAGCATGTTTAGTTTCCAAAATCCCCTGGTGCGAAGTTGTGGCGACACCATATGTGTCAAGACAACAGAAAATAGAAACCGGCGGTACTGTGAAGCAGACAAACCATCCACATTAGAGTAAAACCGAGGAAGATGAACCGCTTCTGTTGAAATAACCTACATGCTTTTTCAGTCTTTGTTCTTGGTTTTGTTTATGCTCTTGTTTGCTACCCTGGATACAGTGAAATGGTCTGTCTTCTGTGTAAATCAGCTCTGTTTACTGTTAAGAATCCAGAAAACCAAAATGCTTTTTTTTCCTCCACTTTGTAGCTTTTTGACTGATTTAAGCATTCGTTACTTAACTGAAGGTCATGGAGCCTCTTGCAGCCATTGCAAAGATTTCTTCCACTTGGTTTACCTGCTCAGGTAATATTGTGTAACTGCTGTCGTATCCATAGCAATGAACCCCCTGCAGATGCCCCCCCAACCCTGACTCCTTCGAAGAGCTGATTAGCATGCATGGATGAGGTCTGGGCTCTCTCCTGATTGGTCCTGTCAGATGCTGGCATGGGTTCTGGCTCATCGCTGCAGAAGACCCAGCTGGCTGTACACCTCCCCTCCCATCAAGCTCACGCCTGCTGCATTCCACATGACTGGACTTGTCCTCCAGGACCTACGAACATGCTCCAATATAGTGAATGTCAAGGCAAGCATCTCTAACTGAAGCACATGAAGTGATTGTAACCTTTCTATTATTTTACTGCAAACTGTACCAGCAGAATTTCCAAATCTGCAGGCAAAAGCAGTTTGCTTTACATTTGGAGGTGGTCTCCTCTGGCCTCTCTGGGTAAGCTCATCATTTCCCATATTCATTTTCTTTTTACAAGTCAAACCTTTTGACAAAGATGTCAGCTGAAAAATATGCAGTGTACAACCTGTCCCAGCCCTCTGGCCCAGATAATAAGGGCCCTCTTCTAAGGTGTTTTGTGAAGCATTATAAAGCAGTTGCCATGGATACCCAGTCTGAACAGGCTCCACATACAGGCAGCAGGATAGGAAATGACAGATGCAATATCTCACATTTCAAACATTGTTTTTTATTTTCTACAAAAAAAGCTGATGGGCTGTTTTGTTAAAAATGCCAGAGACCCTAAAAATAGGTCTGCGAGGCTGCGGTTGATGCAGTTGCGTTTTGACGGGCTATTTGCTTTCTTGCTCTGCGAAGGTGGGTTGAATGATATTTTGCGCCTCATTTGGTCTTTGTTGTTTCCCCCAGAAGAGATGACCTATATTATCTAGGATGGGAGATCAAAAGAGGCTTCCTCACTGATCTCATGAAGCTTGCATCTTACAAGCCCTGAAAATTAGTCCTGATTGCGCAACTGCTTCGCTGCACTGCAAAATGTGGCCATGAAGCTAAACAGGGGGGAAAACAGCTTCTCCTGTGGCCGCTCAGCCTTCCAGACTCATGATCTGGCAGTTTAGGAGGAGCAGAGCTTTTTGAAGTTGAGTATTATAATCAGTCTTTTCTTGAGGTAATGCACACGGCTGCTCGTTCCTGTATAATCACCTACCGCATATAAATATTCATAGAAAGAAATTTTGCTTTCTCGGTTGCTTTGCTTTTGCAACTCGGTTCTAACTATAAAAAAGTTATCTGAATTCTTTATCTGAGCCCTTTTTTCCATTACAAGAACATATTACCTCCATATTTTACTCATGAATTCCCATTAGTGTTACAAGCTGGTGATATGTGAGCCAATGCTGGCCTCTATTCAGGCTCAAGTCCATGCACACCTATTCATCAGACATTTATACTGTGGAAATGAAACAAGGTCACTTGTGGGGACTGACTACCTGCTGGGAGCCAGTGTTCACCTGCTGCTCTCCTCTCCCACTATCTTGATCCTTTCTCCTCCATAACCCAACTACAAGTTGGTCTGCCTACTGCAACTGGGTGTCTCGTTCCATTTCCAGCGCTCCACATGATGTCAGAGACGCATGGCTCCCGTGCATAGCAACGGACGGACCAGAAATGCCCATATGTCACCATGACCTGTATCAGTCGCTGCTCTGTCACGCATCTCATTAGCCACAACCAGACATTGCAGATGGACCCAAATACTCGTTCATCACAACAAGCTTTTCTCCCCACAGTACCGGGGCGGACAGTGATGCAGAGGATGGCTGCTGTGGGACATCGCTGGTGTGATTTAATGAGAAAAGCAAGATCCATTAGATCCATTCCAGAGCAAATATTCAACAAATGAATGTTTTTAGATCACAATATTAATTGTAATTAGGTTTTGCCTTTTTTAAGAACAGTTGTCTCTTGTTTATGTTGACGGCATTTGTTAGATCACAACACACTGAATTCTGATAAATATTCTAATAAAGGGATGCCTGTGGAGTTACGCTTTCATTTATTGTCACAAAACCATGCATACTTAAAAACAAAGCAATAAATTGATGCAATTAACAAGCAAGACCTACTGGAGCAATGCCCCGTGTCTCTGAGCTTCCTTATTGAAGAAAAGCAACAACATAAACCATCGCTGCAAAATGTTGCACCAAATTATCATCGTGCGCTTTAATGTATTTTCAGAGATTCAATTATGCACTTCTGTTAGACTGTTGGCTGAAAACTACTGTGCTTTAAGTCTTTGACGACTGAAGTAGCCTTGACAATACAGCTGGAAAAGAAAGTAGTTGTAACGTATTCAAGTAGCATAAGAGGCATTATTTATCACAATTACCAAGCAACGATTAGGAAATTAAGTAAAAGGTTTTTACTGAAGTAGTTTTTCTTCATTTGATTAAATCTTTGACAACCTATACATTGTTTGTATTAATTTTACTTTGCTTTTATAGGCATAACCAAAAAAAAACTGCATCTTTGCAACAGAGTAAATATGCAATTAGAAATTAGTTTTTTATTTTCAACAGCAGTGCAGAGTTGGTTATCTTTTCGTATACATGAATGATTTATAGGTCAGTACTGACTAACTTCACCCAAAAAGACAAAAAAACATGTCTCTGTAAATGTTTGGGTACAAAAATTGGAATAAAAATGAGTGAAAGGCAGACAATGTTCACTAAAAACCCTTGAAAGAGATTGGAAAACGTGCTCCCATACACAATAACGACATAAAAGTGACTCAGTGGAGGCAAAATATATAAGGTGGGTTCTTCTAGACTTTTACGCTTGTAATGCATATGTCTAGTGCAGATATAAGCGAGAGCAAGGCACAGCAGGGATGCTACATCAGGTCCTGGTCTTAGTCAGATTACAGTGTGACCTCTGTCAGTGATACTGATGTTAATATTCCCTCCTTTTAGTGTTTCTGTGTCAACATGAGCAGACTACGATCAATGGAATAGTCTTCCATACTATAATGGCAACTCCTATAGGCCTCAGAAAGCTGTGTTGGCAGCTTGAACCCTTAAATGACTCCCTAGCAGAAAATTGTGCTTCTTCTTGTAAAACTTGTACAGTCTGAGTTGGTATCAGGAGGCTTAGCCTTCAGGAAGCTGGAATAACAGTTTATTTTTGTCTCTGTCTTTTTCATCAGCAAAATCTAAAAACTGAGTGATGCCAACCTATCCCATTAGGTGCTAATTGCACATCTAACAAGACAAGTCAGATCCTCTGCTTTTCAGCCTAATTGAAGAGCCGCCATCACTCCCAGAAACTGTGACTTCATCTCTGATGCCTTGTAAGGGAGCAGAGCTTTTAACTTTCCATCTGTAAAGCCCTCTGACTCCCGCTACAACTTAGGCAGTAATGATGACAACGCATCCTGGAGGGTGTTGATCTCTCACTGAGCCCCTGTTCCATTTTTCCCAATTAACTCATAACATCCAGGCTTTAAAGCCCCTGCAGCTCCTGGAACTGCTCAGATGGACCCTTGTAGTTTCTTCCCAGTATTTTACACGCAGAGTATGAGGCAGGGAAAGGGAGTTGGATGTCTTCCTTTCTGCTGCTGCTGCAGATACAGTAACAAAGCTGTTTCGGTTTCAACTGGAGAATCACAGGAACTATTTTTGGACATTATGTTATGTGTGAGCTTCACTCTGGCGTGCTGTCTCCTGAGACGCCGGGATGTGTGAGGGGTGATTTGTTTAATTTTGATAAGCATCGGAAGGCAGTATAGCAGCAGATGCGAGGTGAGTGAGGCCTGAACAGAAGTGCTGGAGAGAAATCATTCACAGCAGACCAAACGGCAGAGCAGTGTCTTAAATAACTACGGTGGACATGATATGATCACTGTGAAATAAACTGAATTACTTCTGCTGTGTGGATGGGATTATTCCTTCCAACTGGACAGAGATTAACATTATCATTAGGCTACAAAAGCTAAAAAAGGACAATGCTTCCTTTTTTGTCTTACCAAAATTTCCTTTTCCATTTTTCTTTTTTATGACAGCAAAACCCACCTAATACATCACTGCTATCTAGGTGAGTTTAATTACTTGGGGATGTCTTAATAAATGATGAAGTATGTGAAGGTGAAGTCATTAAGGCAACTTAGAAAGTCTGCAGTTTTTTAAGTTTTTTTTCTTTTCTTTTCTTTTTTTTTGTTCCAAGTTTTCAATTTAGGTCACAGAAATTATATGCTTCACACAACTGTTGGATCGTGATAACCTCAATATCTCTCCAAAGCCCTACATCCAGAAGAGACTAATAGACTTAATACATTGAATTGATCAAGTGTAACAGTTGTTGTCCCAAAGCACATTAGCCACTGTCAACTAAGACTTATACTTGGACAAATAAAGACCCATTTCAGGGAGCTGATGCCGAGTTCCAGACCTTCTTTATGGGATAGCAACATGTAACCAGACTTACTCATTCCCCTGTTGTCTTTGCATGTTTTCTCTCTACTGTACCCTCTGGGCAAGTGGAGGCAGGGTTTGTGTGTAGCACATTTTTATAGAATAGATAAAAACATGCTGTACATAAAACATTGAAAGTTTTACAGCAGAGTGCAATACAAAAGTATTATATAACAGAAGTAAAACAAACTAGAAGGAATGAAAAGGAAAAGAATAAGTTAAGACAAGCAGATATACAGATAAACATCAGCAGGAAATGCATCATCGTTTATATTTTTATTTGTTACCATCAGCATCATCATAATTATCATCATTTTTAATGTATATGCAACAAATATATTCAAAAGTGGGATAAAACTCTATTTTTTTTCAAAGCCGATAAAGAGTTTTAAACCTAATTTAAAAGAAGTAAAGGTTTTAATCAGACTTCAGGTTTTTGGTTGCCTAAGTTGGTCCAGATATTCAGACCAGAAAACCTTGATTCGACTCAGCAAGCTTGGCCCAGATGATCCTAAAGGTCTGGATGGCTCATATGGCATCAGCAGATCAGATTTGTTTTGAACCAGTCATTCAGAACGTTAAACATCAGCAGCAACATTAAAAAAAACAATTCTGTTTAACAAAATCAGGCTATAAAGACCTAAAAATCTGGAAATAATTTTTCTTTTTCCCCCCTTTGGTGTTTGTAGGGACACAACATTCAGCATTGATTGCAGCTACCTCACTGTTTATTCCTCTGAGATGAATAAAGTGTTTTTGTCTCTTTTTTATTTCTTTATAGGTTGTCACATCAGTCATTACTCATTTTGGTGACTTAATAACTCAACATCAGAACATGTTTTGACTTGTGTCAAAGCAAAACCTTTAATTTTAGGGTATTTTTACCAAGACATCCAAACAAGACAGAGGCGCTGACATCCAATAGGTTTCACCATCTTTGGACCTAAATCCTTCAGCTTTCACAACTTCAGTGACCTCCTTATTCTCCACATCGTCTTCCTCCTCAGAAACACACTCATCGGTTTTTAGTCATAAATATTATCCAGAACTCAGCTCACAGTCTGCAAGTCATCAGTTTTATACCAAATGTCTTCAGTGTTTGTTTATGAGAAGCAGGCTGTCAGTGTGTTGGATGACAGCACATTCATGACTTCACTTTTGCTCCAACTTTTGCTTTACAGTTTTATTTGCACAGCTGGGTTCAAACCGAGCAACTATAAAATAAACAGTTTGGAGATTTTTTCTTTATTTTGCATGAATAGAGAAACTGTGTCAGGCTGGTATGAATTAATAATCGAGCTGCTGAAGAAAAAGTGATGGGGGATTTCTGTGCAGACAATTATGTAACTAAAAGTGATGACTGAGTATAGATTGAAGAATAAAGATTAAAGTTAGCCTTTTCTGGCACTGAGATGCTCTGGGTTCTTAAAGAGACGAGTGGATGCTTCACCCAGCTGGTGAACCTTCATGTGACTTCAGTTTGATGGAAGCATCGTGATCAGGATTGCCTTTTGTTTTACACAGTTCTGTTAAAGTCCAAACAAGGCAGTCTGATCGTGCTGATTTCTGGATTTGGATCATAAAACCTCAATTCTTTCATTTCCCACACATTCAATTATAGATTTGCTGCTGTGCTTGGATTACTTTCCTTCTTGCATGACCCAGTTTTAGCCTCGCTTTTGCCCTGTGACAGATTTCCTCATTCCAAAATGCTTTTATATACAGAGTAGCTCACAACAACATCCCCACCATGCCTGTAAATCATCACCCTTCCACCACCATGTTTAACAGCTGGTTCGAGGTATTTCTGCTGATTTGTTGTTTATTTACACCACACATGTTACAGTGCATTACAACTAAATATGACTATGACAGTCACATCTGCACAAAGGATTTAATTATTATCTGACTGCTTCTTTCCCCTTAACTCCAGAAATGGCACTAAGTTCCTCTCATGCTGGTTCTGCATTGTGGTTGCAGTTGTAAATAAATAATCACATGGTCCAGGCTATATAATCTTTTGTTTGTTGTTGTTTTTGACACACATTTTGAAAAGGATCAAATGAACTGATGCGTATGTCCTGGCAAAACATTTTTAAATGTTAATAGTGTTTAATTTCTCAACAATTTTATGTTGTAATAACATCTGCTTCTTTTTTTCATTTGGTTGCACTAACAGGGTTTTAAGAGGTTGTAAGTCTCTGTCGGATGCTCAGACACATCTTTTGTGTGTGACTGTATCTTCCTTAACTGCACCAGCTTACTAAAAGCTGCTGCAGACCTCCAGACCACTGTATTGGTTAACATTGCATGGGGATTAAAGACAGCTCTTTATAACCCTCTGGATTATTTCTGCTGTCAGTGTAAATACTCTGACTCTGCCTGCAGCATGCACGCTAAAGTTTCTTTACAGATTACAATAATTTGTGTATATAAACAAAGCATTTCTGGGTCATAGATTTTGCAGCTAATTCTCTGGAGCATTGCTGAGCTTTGTTATGCATACTTCCTCTGAGTTTTCACCAGCTCCTTCTGTCTCCAGTATTCACTCACTGAAACACATATGGCCTCTGTCTTATTTAATTTGATTTAACACAGCGACGTGCAAGCAATTAAATGACTGTAACCCAGGAGAAAAGGTAAGGGAGCAGTAGAAGCATTATGTAAGAGGATGGAGTTTATTTAAATGTACCCCTTTCTGACCTCAACGCTGCAGTTTGGAGCGCCGTGCATGGTGATTTATTCATGCAGTTTATTTTCATTTATTCGAAGTGCACATGCAACCTTTTTGCAATATGATAATATTGGGGTATATATATAAAAAAAAAGCATAGGAAGACTATTCAGATTATGTTGTTCCTGAATGGAAACCTCGGATGTAAAAGGAGGAAGAAAGAAAACCTTTTGGAGCACAGTATGAAACGTCCCTGTTTTTTCCACGTTACCCAATAATAATCACCAGCTATAAAAATGCAGTTGGCCCGCCCCTGCCGGCTCTATTGTGAATCCGCGTTCAGCTGGAAACCACTCTTCCAGCTTTTGGCTTCAGACTGGCGCACCAGAACCTGCACAGCTGAACAAGGAGCGCGCCTTTGAAGATGTTTGAAAGGCAAGCCACAATTTCTGGTGAGGCGCGCTTTCATTATTTCTTCCATTTCCCACTGCGCCTCTAGACCGAGCGGTTTGTTTCAGAGTCCAATCTGATTGTGTTGTCGAGGCAGAAAGTGGTTTCTGAAGTCTTTTAATTCCGTGTAAGGCTGATTTGGTTTTTTCCAATATTCAGGATCTTGAATGAATCGACGGATAAGACTTAGATCCCTAAAGGGGCGTTGGACCAGGATCACTGCGCACCTGAACCCGCTTAAATGATCATTGTTGCATTTTATTGCAGACATTTCGGTTTTGTCGTGCTATATGCGATGCCTCATCCTGTAAATGAGAGATATATGGACATATAGCATTGTTTCAAACGCGCATCTTCCATCCTCAACTTTTCATGGCCGTGCTGTTGCCATTTGATGCCGATTTCTCTCGAGGTAAGTTGGGGATGCAAAGCAAACGAAATGTTAGGGGTTTATACAGTGGGGGAGCCATAAATATCAACACGCAGCTCTGAGTTGTAGTAGTTATGAAAGCATGGGCTTCGTCAGGTCGTGACAGAGGGAGATATCTGTCATCTATCTTCACCTTGTGCGCTCCCCCCCGAAAAGGACGCAAAGCGGCGTGTTTGGCTTTGTGCTGTCGCCGTGGTTCTGGACATTTTCAGGAGACACCTTCCAGCTCAACACCAGCTCACATTGGCTTCGCGGGATTTTCCAACAGAAGGGAAACAGATGCGCCATAATATCAACAGACAATTACTCATGCAACATTGTGCAAAATGAAAATATGCGCCCCCGCAGCTCGGAAGCACCGAGTGGGTTTCAACCCTCCTCTCCGTCCTGCTCAGACGAGCAGGTTGTGATTGTGACAGACACACACACACATCAAGGAGAGGACGGCTTCCTGTTCAGCACCACAGACAGAGACACAACCCGACGTGTCCACACCCACCTCTGGTTCACGTTTCCGCTGCCCTTCTTCTCCAAACGAGCCAAAAGGTGCGCCCACGCCTCTTACTCTTAGTGCAGGTTGACTTACCGTCGCCCAGGAGGCATAGGAGTGCTTATTGGATGTGATCTACAGAGAAAGCCGCTATAAACGGCAGCTGAGTACCGGTGTGTTGTTTGTTGTAGCTCAGGTATAGAACTACATGTTCCACTTTCTGTGGGAACTGTCTGTGATGACTTTAAGACATTTCAGGGCCTTCATCTTCAGTATTTTGGAGAGGTTCCTGCACGTTTTAACAGGTCCTTTGAGAGGGATTTGTAGAATAAGTTGTTATTAATGAACCCAAACAAGTCAAACACAATTATTTGTGATTAGTCCAAATTAAATATCAGCCAATCAGCATGACAGAAGGTAATGGTAGAATATGTCTGATTATCCTCTCAGGGTCTCCACAACACGTGGGTGAAACTCAACAGCAAATGTCTGTAATCATATTACACGTTGGTTTCCACAGCAGTGACTGGTTTGAATGGAGCATCATTTCTTTAAAAAAAAAAGACTCCAAACAAATGTAAACATCTTACATGAAGAGGCTGCATTGGTGTGCAAACAAATGGCTGATAGCTCCTGTTTGTCTTGTGATGTGCTGCTTGTGAAGGACTGTCATCTTGAAGTGAGGCTGCACTGGTTGATTTGGGAAGAAAGCAGGACAGAGAGGGTTGGTAGGGGAAGGAGGAGTTAGTAAGAGAAAACCAGAGTCAGGTGGAGAGAACATGCCTTCTGGCTTCCTGTCTGGACAAATTACATTTTTATAGGCTGATATTCCACCAGCATACCATAAGTAAATGCTTCTTCTTGTTATTTGCTGTCATCTTGGATATTTTTTGCTGTTCTGGTTCTATTTCTTACTATCTGATGGTTGATATTGCATCTAGGTTAGTGCGAAAAAGCGGTAAATTCAACCTTTTGGATAATCTCCGTTACAAGGCTAGATAAATGCATCAGTGAGTGTACATACACCTCTCTTTGCCCATTCAGCCCTTAAATTTTAGCATATATTTCTTTGCTTTCTTTGCCCACAGCTATATAAAGCCATTGAAATATTAGGAGTATAATTATGCAGGACATCTGGTTCTGTACACAAAAAATATAAACACATAAAGTTGTAATAAGGTTGAAGGTTCATTTATAATCATGAGGCTAATGCAAAAATTCCTGTATTTTACCCATTTTCCTCTTTATAATGCTGGAACTGAGTCAGAGTTTTGGTTACCTAAATGAGTAAGCTCTAAACAACACGCGTGCACCGTCTGAGTAATCTCTGTGGCTCCTGTACATTATAGTGACGACTTCACTGCACTTACCAGTCTGCAAAATGTCTCTATACTTAATTTTGAGTTGTTGCCAGGTCCCATTTTGTTTATTATGCTCACTAAATGTTAGTTTATAGAAGAGAAATCACAGCCGCAACTCCAGCAAACTTTACATGGTTATAACAAAAGAGAAGAGCGAAGAAACGGGTAGCTGTGCACAACAAAGTGCACAGAATCCAAAGTCAGTCAGTCATTTTCTTAACCACTTATCCAATTAAGGGTCGCGGAGAAGCTGGAGGCTATCCCAGCAGGGATTCAGGCGAGAGGCGAGCTACACCCTGGACAGTTTGCCAGTCCAAGACAGGGCAACGTAGAGAGACAGGCAACCATGCACACTCACATTCCTTCCTATGGAAAATTTAGAATGACCATTTAACCCATCATCCATGTCTTTGGACAGTGGAAGGAAGCCGGGGTACCCAGAGAGAACCCACACATACACAGGGAGAACCTAGCCAGGGGCCACAGTGCTAACCCACTGTTTCACCGTGCAGCCCTGGAATCCAGGAGTTAGCCATTTTATACACAAGTTACTTCATCATTGTTTGCTGAATGCTTGCTTAAATAAGCTTATTTAAACTTTAACAAACACTGTAGCTACTTATAAACAAAATAGGTCCAGCTGGGAGCTCAAATCTCACAAGTTAGAGGATTTTTTCTTGCTAAATGTCTGTGAATCAGTCAAACTGACTGCTTTCTTCATGAGTGTCTTCTCATTTTATCTCTGCTACAAGTGCTTCAAATTTATTCTGAGCCAACTGGTAGAATAATGAAGGAAAAAAGCATTATAATAATAATATTAATAAAGTTATTTTTTATCTTGATGCACCATTGCCCTATTCAGACTCATAAATAACTATTTATTAAACATAAAACCAGTCCCTGTTGTAATGTTTAATCTCATTAATGAGTGAGCTTTTGCTAACTGCGTTTCTGTTCACCAGCTGGAGGTACTTAAGATGCTCACATGAGGAAAGTGATAAGTTTGCCATATTAATAGTCACTCATAAACTTGTCTTTACTTATTGTTTTATATTTGTCTTTTTGTCTTTGTTTTTTAGGATGTCTTGGTTTGTTTTTCATCTTTACTATCTACAAAATAAAAGCTTCTTTCAGGATTAACACACACCTTGCATAAGGTTTCTTGCCTCAACATTAACCAGTCATTAACTGCACGAAGAAGAGAAAAAGTAAGAGGCTCACAGTGCTCACACCTCTAACCAGTAACCAGTGTGTCTCATTGAGTCTAAAGTTCAAAACATGTTTCTTCTTCCTTCCAGAATGAGTAAATCTGCACATGTTGTGAGCTCTCAAGGCTCTGCTGAAGGTCAGCGATGTCAACCAAACTGGGATGTGATGATAGCCACAGTAATAGATGTTGACAGTGAAGGGGTCATCATAGTGCTTATATGCCTGACGGCCGTCAGCACTAGTTTAGGGCGTCAACATGTAGCCTTGCTGCTTCCAAAGTTAACAAACTACAAATACAAGGAACTTTAAAGCTCTACAGGGAACATTTAGTCTCTTTTGTCTTTTATGGACATAAATATTTTAGTTCCATTTTAGGACAAGTTATGCAAGTCAGTGAGGATTTTAGGAAATCACTTATTGAAGTCATGTGTCATTCTCCCTAAACGATGTGGGGAGGAGGGGGGTACTTGGGGATTCACACCTTAAAATAAATATCAAACCCCACATTTGAGGCTGTTTGGGATTATTTTTAATAAAAATGCCTTTATAGGTTTATGGAGCCCATGACCATCAGGTTTTTTATACATTATTTGTGAACCTGAGTATTTCCAGGCTCAGTGTTCATAATTCAGCCTTGAATGTTTGCTAACCCTCATGTAATCATGTAAACAGAAAGCCGTTTCTCAGTAAATATTTAAAAAATGTGCAAGCACATACCTCATTACTCAGTAAAATTCACTTTTCATTTTCAAATCTTCTTAGAAAGTTTCTGTATCTTGTGAGTCTTGTGTACTCTAATAGTATCAAGTGACAATACAATATGATATGATACAATAAGAGATTTGAGACAACACAAGACGACACGCTTAATTTTCTACATATGAAAATGCTCGACAGCAGAGAAGAAGGCTCTGCAGAGAGTGGTCAAGGCTGCACAGAGGATGGTGGGACGTAGTCTTTCCA
>JBAMHV010000008.1:19424742-19436017 GCA_037177535.1 Pseudomugil gertrudae
GAGACGGCACCAAAACGAGTCGCTCTGAAGACGCACCTCAGAACAGGGTTATAAGGTGTGTGTGGAGTGAGAATAAGTAGGAATTCAGACCAAAGCATTGCAGCTCTACTTTATACACACAATAAATGAATGATTTACATGTTAAAAGCATCATATATCTCATTTAAGGCTAACAAGGTTCATTAGGTTACAGGTATAAAGCATGCTCTTAAACACTGAGATTTATCAGATCTGTTTTTTATCATAATTACAATTCAATAGTCAGATTTCCTCACAAACAGGAGCTTACTAAGGTGGCACATGTTTTCCATGTTGTTTGTCATAAAGTAAAATAAAAAGGACGATGGCAGACCCAAACTAATGTATTAGGATGTTGCTAAGACTTAAAATTCTGAGGAGTGGCGTAGTTTTAAGAGTTCAAGGTTAGGGTTGCAGGGAGCAGATGAGCAACACGGGAACTTATTGTCTGCACACAGCAGAAAAAAGTGAAGACTTAAGCAGCCACATAGGCTGAGTAGAGTCCAGAGATCACATGTCTGTCTGTCTTGGGAGATATTAATCATTCTGCTGACCAAGCTTTGTTCTGAAGGATCAAACAAGCCTTAGATGTGTACTCGGACTTATCTGTGAGTCATTATAGATGCAGGGTAAAAAGTTGATACTTTACATGTATTTAGGTTTATCAGTTTGACTCAAACTTATTTTGGTGCTTTTTTTTTAAATTGTCATGCTGCTCAAACAAGATTGTTGTAATGATCCACGTGTTACATTACCAACAGTAAAAATAGCAGAAATATGTGCTTTTGCTTGACTTTGACAGACGACATCCTTTATAAATGGTGCAGATGTGATCAAAAACATACGAGTTGTTTATTAACGGCCGTACAATTAAACGTGGTTAATGATTTCATATTGTTTGTTTTTTTTTTGTCTTATTTTAATGTCATTATTAGTTTTAGATTGATGGAGTCAAATGTTTTTACTTGGCATTACTGAGCCCAAGGCTAATATCTGCTCACCCAGGAGGAGTCTGAGCTTTGGCTTTACAAACAAATCTATGATATTCATGTCAATAAATGTATCTGTGTAGAGATAGTGACGTATAGTTTAGTGTCCTAGTTAAATTCTTGAGTGAAAAAGGGAAAATAAATGGAAATAAAGTTGGAGTAGTGATAGAAAGTTGACATTTTAAATTATAAACAAGAAGCTTCTTACAATTACACACAAGAATTACCAAAAGCTTAAGTTAACTGAGTCTGTTCTTGTATATAATCCAAACAGATAAATCAAAACACGAAGGATGTTTCATTTTCCTCAGTTTTTGGTTGTTTAGTTTATTTGTTTAACTCCCTAGGAAGCTTTACAGAATGACTTTTTGCATGTGCTTGTCATCACAATATGATAACTTTTCTTTAGATTTAACTCAAGTTTTGCAGCCTGGTCAAATAAAGATCCAATCACCAGCTTGTTGGGTTTCTGGTGTCATGTTGGACCCCTTCCTGCCTTCCAAACTGCTTTAATTCTTCATTGAATAGATTTGACAAGGTGTTCCTCTGACATTTTTCCTCCATAATGACACGATAATATCACACAGTTTTATTGGCTGCACATTCTATCATTTGGCAGATGCTTTAATCCAAAGCAACATGTGATAAGTGATCATTTATCCATATTGATAAACCTAAAATGCATGTCTTGTGGGTGGGAGGAAGCTAGAGAACCCATGTATACACCATACACACAAGAAGGCTCCCCGACCTGAGGCTCGAACCGGTGACCTTCTTTCTGTGAGGCCGCATTCCTGCCTTCACATCTATGATGAGAACCTTTTGTTATACCACATGTGTGATTAGGATGAGAGGACATTAGACTAGAGAATTCAGTGCACTGTTCGAGCAGCCACACAGCCAGGTTGTGACATGCTTTACATCAGAAGATGGCACTTTGTTTTCTACACAAATGTTTAGATAGACAGGTCATAAATATCTATGTAAATAGCAGGATACAGCACTCCAAAGCATGCATGTGAAGCATGTGGAGGAGTGATGGATCGACCAATGGATCAGCATTTAGCACATAGTATCTATCTGAAGCAAGCATGCAAGCTTCGGATGATATAAAGATTCCAGTGAAGACCAGCTAATACATTGCCCTTTATTTGATCTTAATGTTGTTGACAGGATTACATTCACACCATCACCACCTACAGGCCAGACAGTCCCATGAACAGTGTCTGAGATAATAATTTGTGTCACACAGTACAGCAGCAGACGCCTCTTGCTCTGACTCTAGATGGCTATTGCTGTTTGTCGAGAGAAAAAAACACATTATTGTCACTGCCGTGTCTTCTCTGAAAACATCACGGTGGTCATGTACGAGGCCGTTTTCTTTGGGACTTTGTGTCAGAACCACTCTTTGCTTCATTTTCAAACATTAAATGTGAAAATGTAATAAAAAAATCTAACCATAAAGAAAAGGAAAAATTAAATTGTACAATACAAATCTTCAGACTTTAAATAGTTAATGCAGGTATGGCTTTAGACCTCACTCATTGTCTGAGATGGGACAACCTGCAGCTATTATTTCTCCTCCTTGAATCGAGGTTTACAAGCATATTGTGTTACATCTATTGTTAAACTGCTGGAGCTCCAAACATCAAACTCATCATTGGTGGTATTAAAACCTCATAGCTTGATCATTAGAGCTTCTAACATGAGTGTAACTCTAATTAAAAAGCAGCTTTTATCTTTGTATTTCTGCACACACACACTCGTATATCTGAAGCGAAGAGCAACAGATGTGTGTTAGTGCAGCTGAGCTCATGTGCTCACCATTGGCTTCTTTCAATATATCATGGATTATGGCGTTCAGCCTCGTGGAGAAAGCGATGAAGTGCCCTGACTGTGCAAACAGTCTGTAGCAGCAGTTCTGCTGGTTTGTGCTCTGCTCTCATATTAGAATAAGATTATCTTATTTCAATATGAAATACCGAGGCTGTTTGAAATCCTCCTACCTAAATGGATTTATTACCAGGAACATGTATGTCCTCATTATCGTGTCAGTTTGCATCAACAAAAAGTTAAACCAATCAGGACCAGGTTCTGCTGTCAACCTTTTATTAATCTGTTTACATAAAATAAAGCCACAGATTCTTAAAACTAAGTGAAGGAAAATAAAAACCAATTCTAAAAGTTACCATTTATTTCTGGGTTTCAGTTTATTAATGAATGAATTCAGTAGGTCCTCGTTTAACATCTCATGTTGGCAGGACAAACCTTTTAGAGGGCTGGACAGCAGCAAGTCACATTTTCTAAAACTATAATTGTATTATCTTTTTGATAAATTGGATTTGATTACATCCTTGAAATATGTGAAAGATGTAACTTATCTGAAGAAGCAGCACAGTATACCCGTTCATTACAACATGTTTGAAGGGTAATTTGATTGATTAAATATTAAATATGGGACACAGCATGCTCCGCTTCACACTGAAAATGAACATTTTGAACATTGCTTATATTACAGGTGCAGAGTTCTCCCTCTAAATCATAACAGGTTACATAAATGACCCCACAGTACAAGGGCTCAATGGTAAATGGATTAGTAGAGCTGTATGTATTCTTTTAACCTATTAAGCTTAACACGTTTGTAACCTATTTCCACATACCTGAGTATATTTTCTGTACTTGCTGTTGTCATTCAATTAATAAAAATTATAATAATAATAGTGCATTTCCAGACAATGACAATCATTTACAGAACCAAATATAATGTGTCACATTGCACCACAGCTTCAGTTTCATTTAGTCATATTTACTTTAAACCGACATGACTCTATCCATTTCCCCCCCACTACCACCAACACCAGTACCACCAGCAGCACCAGACCTTCTGCATACGTGTTTGCACGCTCGAGTGTGTGAATTGAGCGGAGGAGGGTGGTGTGCTGCTAAAATAATACCCCCGCTGTCCTGATATCCCACAATCCTGCTCTGAGCTGCACGGTGGAGTGTGATAGGCTGGTGGAGAGGGGGAACTGCTGCAGAGTAGCACCGCTGTCAGGAAACAGAAGCCCACTACGAATGCAGCTCGCGCAGCCAGCTTGAAACGAGGACGCCTCGTCTGGTAATAAACCTCTTCATTTAGCTGCTTTACCGCTCATGTTTTCTAACAGGCTTGCTCCCAGGTTCGTACAACCCTCTGTATTCGGTCTCTGAAGCTCGGTGTTGCAGTTTGTGTGACTACAACCACGGCTCATGACACATGATTAACATGAAAGTGCTCCTTTACTGTATTTACGCTCGCGGTTAAAAAAAAGTAGAGTGGACGTGGCTAGCCGCGTCAGAAACACGGGTCATGAGCTTTTAACCCCGCTGTGGGTTCGCACTGTTGCCTTTCGGTGCTTATAGTGGAGCTTAAATGTTGTCTTTAACTGCTAGCAGCGGCTGTTGTTGTTTCTTTAAGTCAAAGCTTGGTGAATGTCTCAAAGGAGTCGAATCATTTAAGGTAAAAGCTAACGTGCTCTGGTTCCGAGGCAGAAAATGGGTAAGACAACGTTAAATATGCTAATGTTAGTCCATAACATCTGCTTTATATACCTGTGCTGTCTCATTGTTGCATTTACAGATAGTTAAAGGATTAAAAGAGTGAACCGATCGCAGGTTGGGTGTTTTTGATCTGCAGTGCGGTAGGCGTGGTTAGCGGCAGGATGACACGGCCCGGATCCTCTTTTAGCATCCTTCACATCCCCTGTAAGCTCAGCATGCAACCACTGGAGTCTGACATGACAATTTAATTAGGATGCACAGTAAGATGCTGTTGCAGAAACATTACGGGCTTTGTTTGCAATGCTTCGTAGTTCATTCACCTCTGGTGACAACTATAGCTTTGCTCTCTATGTAGTTTTCTGGAATTATCTGTGAGGATGCCAGCACATGATGAAGATGGGGATATTGATATGATAAACCTGATCGTTACGTGATTCTGATTGGAAAATATCCTGATAAGTGATCAGATAGTTAAAAGTAAATGCACAAAACTCCCTTTCTGTTGAATTAAAGCACGAAACTGAAACCCTTTTAAGCTTTAGTAAGGATGATGGGGGTGTCATGACCTGCTGGTTGGTTTGGTAAAGACCTACAAAGAAGTAGCATGAGTATTATTTTAATATATGTTAAAGGAAATCCACAATGATGTCACTTTATACTCACCCAGACAAAGAGGTTGCATAAGGGCAACCACCATGATTTCTGTTGTTAAAGGTCAGTAAGGATGATTGGATTATGTACTTACATTTTACTACAAATTCCACGAGTGCATTGCATGCACATAAGTATTAGTTTTTAGACATATCCTCCTTTTTAATGCAGTATAGTACACAAGTACTAAAAGTAGCATATTGGGGTTTTCTCTGTGCTAGATGAACACCTTATCAAGGTCTCTAAAGAGTGAGAGTAGGGCCTACTGTTGTTTAAAAAGAGAGTTGAACCAGTGGGTAAGGCTGTTGAACATTACTTTAAACTTGATTGGATAGAGATTTGTACCTTTTTGAGGCCAAATATCTTATGCTAATCAAATAGTCATTCCAACTAATGCTGGTAAAAACAATTTGATCATTTTCAAAAGAAAATACGAGTCTATTGAAATCAGTTACAAGCAGTCACTGGTGATTTTAAACCTTTGTTTATTTTTGTTTATGTGGATTTATTTCTGCTCACCATTCTCAGCTCCATGACCCTGTTAACATACTTGGCATGCCCTGAGCTTCGCTATCATTTTGACTGGTCTGAATTTATTAACCATTTGTGGTACATGTGGGTATAAAAGCACGACGAGCAGCAGGAAAATGTCTCATTTTGTGATACTGCTCTTTATATTTAAACAATATTCCATCTTTATGCAGTGTTGTGAAAAGCAGCAACTCCTCTACAAATCTTTCACCAACAGCGGCGGTGTCACTGAAAAATGATCCATTGATTTTTATCTTTTCACACTCGCATTACTTGCACATACTGCACAAGCTGATAAATGTTGATGTCACAGCTTATTTATTATTGCACATATCTTCCATGTAGGTACCCAAAAAAGGTTTATTTTAACCCTTGGTTATTCTCGCCAGCAGACATTATTAGCAGCGAGGTCACAGCTGATTTACAGATTACTTGTGGCTAATCTTATGAACTACCTAATGCCTTCTGCCCCGTCTCAGCCACAGTGTAAGACGTTATTAGCTCCTCATCAATATTCAAAGATTTACTTCTAATCTTTTACATCAACAACAAGATTTCTTTCCTTTTTGTAGAAGTAGAGCAACTCGACTGCTACTGACTGCATTGTTTTTCTCATCCCATCACATTGGTTCGGTGTACCCCTCGCCTCAAGCAGTTGCACTTTCATTGTGACGCACAGTGTTATTTGCTTGGCTGACTGTTGAATCCTTGACTGCCTGGCTGCAATAGACAGTAGGGGTAAGAATGTAAACGCAGCAAAGCAAGCTGACAGGATTTATAGCCTCCTCAGCAAAAATGCTCCTTGCTTGGAGTCACCTTCATGCGACCAGACTGCCTTGCTTTTCTCTAAATTGCGCTGTCTAGTGTCAGTTTAACCTTTGAGGTATCAGCCAGCAATGAGCATGAGGACTGTATGTGAAGCTTCTGGAGTAGCTGCACTATTAAATAATCCAATGTGCAAATATGCTTTTGTTTCAGCTCTTATCAGGCTGTTCCAATATCAAAGCAGCTGATGCTCTCCATTGCATTTTACTCATTTAAAATGTTTTTTATCCAGTTTCATGTTGTTGACTCATTTTTCATATTTGTCCTTGTAAGGAGGGATTTTTATAGATTGTCTTTGCTGGCTTCACATTGAGACACAGAGCTGCATTCATGACTTATTGTGCACTGTAGCAGGAGAATGCTTAAGTTCAGCCTACTGTGGGAGAAGAAAGACCTGGGTTGTGTTAATGTACTGAACTACTGGGGGCATGACTAAACTGTGTCAGGCTGTGAAGTATGAATGTTGAGCCTGTTCTACATGCACTCTGTTAAATCTCTCAAACTATTGTCACTTGTCTATTGAAGTTTGATTACATGTTTGGTCCTGAAGTGAAGGCACAGGGATCTGCTCTGCATTGCATTGTCGCCTCCTCAGATTTGCGGTGCATTTTTCTTTACTTTCAAGTGTTTACATTTTAAATCTGATGAGGATGAAGATGATGATGGAGGGCTTTTCTGTAAAAACAGGCTAATACCTGCCGGTGAATACCTTTGTACCACTTTTAGATGCTTCAGGTGTTTGAAAAAACAACCTGTTTTGCTCACACACAAATATGACTGATCAAATGATGAAATTTGCTGTTTAGGAGTTTAGATGGTTTAGAAAGTCTCAGCAGAGGTGTTTTAGTGGTCAGACTGGCTACATGGCATCCAGTTACAGAAGCTCCGACACATGTGACAGCTGTTAACCCTGCAGCCACGCAGAGGGCTCTCATCATTGACAGCAGGCCTGCTTGGGATGGGTCTTGACGTGTCAAAACGGCAGCTATTCCCTTCTGTGTAACCTCCCTAAGCCCCTTGGGGAGTTTTTTGGGTGTGGGGGCAGGGGTGGCCGAGATGGGCCCAGCTGTGATGCAGTCTGGCTAATGGCAGCACAGATGGCAGTACCTCTGTCTCTTCGTATTTGTGTGGGACTCGACGTCCACAGGCCGCTTTCCAACAGTGTGTATCACAATCACAAGTGGACCTTAAAATGGAGGCTTTTCTATGCATGGGCACATCATTTAGTCAGTGACCAATTATGTCATTTAGCTTTATACCGATAAGCCCCAGCTGCCATTCTAGTATATGCATAATTAGCTACTGCTATATATCTAACACTGTGTCTGATGGAGATTGGTTTGGTTTGTGCAGTGGCAGACAGACTGGGTCACTGTGGGTTTATAGTGGTTTTACAGATGTCAAGACATCAGAGATTAGCGTTTACATCCAGGTAGGCCATTAACTGAGAAGAATAAATCCTTTTTCATCAGGTGACATTTATATGAATATCTGAAGTGGCAATCTAAGAGATTAATGCGAGGAAATCTTTGACACTAAATCCTGCTGATGAGATTTGAGGTTGTTTTTTTTTTAGCTTTCATGGTGCTTAAACAGGAACAAGTATTTTTATCCTCTTATAGTGAAGCAACAAAGAGACGCAAAGCTTTCTGTTAGAAAAGAAGCTGCTTTTATTTCAGATGGATAGTCAACATTTATATGGTGCTCTTACTGCTACCTGCCAGTGGAGACTCGATTTATTATGAGCCACATTCACCCATTTTCTTTCAGTGTATATTGTACGTTAATAGGAAAACATGATGATAAAATGATTTGCTATTATGGACCAATTTAAAGGGACCGTGTTTCATAAATACACCTCTTACTTTCAGCCAGGTGTTGAACTGATAATCTACAAACTCCCATTACCTGGTTAGATCTTGGATACCAACTAGAGCTGCATGATGTTGGAAAAAACTGATAATACGACTTTCTCTAACCCTACGATTTACATAATAGGTTTATTTATTGTCATTGCAACAAAGAAAGAGGGCATCAACTCCATTTTCCTCATTGCAGATGTGACTCTTGCACACATTAAGATGGGGATTTTCAAAGGATATTTTGTGTCGATCTAACGCCAACCAATCAGAAAAACCTCTTGCAGAACTGAGGTAAAAATAACATTATTACCAAAACAATTACCAACATGCAGTTTTTGCAGGCAGGTTCAGTATTTTGCTAAATACACTTGGCGGTGAAAGTTTTGATCTCAGACTTTAGGGGTCCACCAAATTCTCCAGAGTCACAATCAAAAACTAAAACTATTCAGTTAAAATGATAATAAATAAATTCTAAGGAAGCGTCTCAACGGTTTTAGAAAAAGCAAAACAATGATAAAACTACATTTATCGTATTTACTTGGCATTGTGAACATGTTCTGCTTTAACAGCCAAGACAGTGTTACTAGAAATGTTTCAGTTGTTGCTGTTTTTATTTTTTAGTTATTTGCCAACAGGTCATGTTTATCTTGCACTTGTTGCTTATTGCACTTCTAAATAAACGCCAAACTGTTTTATTGTATTGTACCTGTACATGTGTAATGACAATGAAGTTTAATCTTCAAAAAGAAAAAAAGATGGCACGCCTTTTAAAAGATCCTGTGAAGGATTCGAAAGGATTTGGATGTGATAAGTAGATTAAAATCTGGATCTAGAATTTGATTTAAAAGGTGCATGTCAAACACCAGTCCTAAGAAAGGTTTAATGATCTGAGACATTCAATCCCCAAATGAATTAATCTTATAACAATTACAGATTATAAGGTTTAAATTGCTTTTACCTTATTAGCTTAATCTTCCATGCACTAAAACATGGCTCTACTGGCACAATAATCAACATATTAGCAGTAATCTAAGACATGACATGAGTTGTGAATGCAGCCTTCTGAATGCATAATGTATGTGCCAGTCCATTCTGAGGGCCTCACACAAGGCCACTGTTTGGGCTGTTGTGTGGTCTGTGAAGAGTGCCTGTCACCAGTGGCTAAATGTATTCTTACTCAATTTCTATGGTGCTAAGATGTTCCTTTCCTCCCGTCCGTCCATAGTTCCTGTTTTTATAGGGGTCAAGGGATGCAAAGGTTGGCTGAGCAGCCATTTTCTGTCAGCTGGTTGCTGAGCCACACAAAACGCCACGAAGAAGCAGAACAGAGGTTTTCACATGGTTTCTGCTTGAATTCAGTTTGATGTTAAAAAAAAAAGTCTTCTGAGAGCATTTTAAAGCAAAGGTTGTAATGTGGATCCTTCAGTGAGTCATTTACATAAGTGCCAGCCAGGCGTGTAATGTATTTATAAATCTTAATAGCTTTTATTAAAATAAATTATTATAGCATCTGAATTTTAAGAGTTTGATCAAAAATTTGCTTTAACTGACCCCTTGCACCTTAAAACCTATGCTCCCTGTGCTCTGAGTACATTAGACTAACATCTCACTCTAAACTTTTCTTGTTGCCCTGCAAAGCTGGATTTAGCTCCATATTGTAATATTATTTTAAGTAATTCCACCAGGATTTAAACAGGCTGCTCATTAGCAGAGATGAATTATGCCTTGGCCTGTAGAAAGTCTGACTCACAAACTGCATGGTTTTGTATTAAAAATAAGTGATAATACTCAGTGATACAGAGGCAAGAAGTCTACGATGAACCAAATAACAATGAGGCATGAAAAAGTCATGGACCCCAGCTGCTAATAGTCCTGTTATGTGCCTGCCAGTGCTGCTCACAGCAGGACCTGTGGAGTTAGCAATGTGGGGCAGATATAGTGCTTTAGACAATTTCTCAAGCTGTTTTTTTTTATTGCAACTTACAAAATATATTTTTTTCCCACCCAGAAAAAACGATACAGCTCTGCAAAATTAAGAATAAGTAGAGGGTTTTGCATTACTGTAAGCCACAGCTCATGTAGTTTTTTTTTTTCAGTCATGCTTGTTGACCTTTTTGGGGATCAGATGCCTCCACAGTTTAGTTATCCAGAGGCTGCGTTCCTCGGCTGGAAGCGGAGATCCTCCCACTCCGTGGTAAACACGGTCTTATTAATAGAGCCGAGGGAGAAACGGGCCAGCAGCAGAATGACAAGCATCTGTACTACAAACCCCAGTAGAGATCCAGTGTGCCGCCTCAACCACACACACGCCCTTTAAAACTAAAGCTAAGCTTGTGGGTACAGCTTGCACGGGGTGCCCACAGTTAGATTTGTACCACCTGTCGTCTTTGTGGAAACCAGCCAGTAGATGCTTTCTCTCATTAGCCACTTTTAGCCCCTTTGGACAGCATCTGCCATGGATGTGTCGCTATTCAAGGAGGAAGGTCATGCTATGAAAAAACATGTAGTAGTGTAGTAAAGATACTTTTTATTCTTGTGTGTACTCTACAAAGGCATGAGGAAGAGCTGGCAGCATTATTATATTATTATTGCTTATAAATTAACTTTTTAAACCATGTGATTAGTCAGCACTGGCTCAGATATAATATTTCAAATATTCATAGAGATAGAGTAAACAGGTGAGTAAGGATAGTTGGACAAGCTGGATCATAATGGGCTCTGTGCACAGCTCCACTACTTCCTGAATTTAGGCAGCACATTTGTTTCCTGTCTTTCATTACTAGTCACACTAATTAATCCAGGTGTGCCTGACCTCAGTAACCACAACAGGAATGGCCAGACACACCTGGATTAATTAGT
>JBAMHV010000008.1:19436294-19468158 GCA_037177535.1 Pseudomugil gertrudae
GTGACCAGTAATGAAAGACAGGAAACAAATGTGCTGCCTAAATTCAGGAAGTAGTGGAGCTGTGCACAGAGCCCATTACCTAAAGTTGCATGAGTTATAGTCAGAGGCCTGTAAGTGGCACATTAATGTATCGTTGCTGCTTTGTCTTGTGTTGCAAATCTAGGAATCTTCTTCATTAGCACAATGTGGCTAGTTTAAACCGACTCGAGTCAAAATGACAGAAACATGAACAGTGTGATGTGAGTAAAGTTCTTGAGGTATGGGACTACTCACACAGGATTTACCTCCTCTTCTCAGCCCAGCTCTGGCCTGCCACCCTCTGGCATTGTTCTCATAGTTTCTGTGCAAGTTTCCCAACGAGGCCTTTCCTCTGGCAAAGTCCAGTGCTGGTTTTTTATGAAGGATGGGTTTAAAAGTCAGGCACTTGCTTGTCTGGCCCTCACTGGATCTTTTTACATGTTTCAGTCATATCTTATTTTTCTCTTTGACCTGCACTCAACAGCAACACGTTAAATTGTAAGACAGTTTAACAGAAGCGGTTCAATGTTTATTTGATTAATTACATTAAATGAGCCATCATTTATTACATTGTGGCATTTGGTTTTCTCCCAATCAACCAATTAGTCTGAACTGATGAGCAAATTAATGAGCTAATTACTTTAGAGACGGACATTTTTAATTAAGCTGACCTGAATTCATCCAAAGGGTGAGAGTGCAACAGCAGCAAGAAATACATTAATCAGTCTATAGTCAGAAAAGTCATTAGCAGACATCTTTAGAATTGGTCAGCTGAAGAAAAAAGAAGAAACATTTCATGAGTCGAGTTTCTCTTAATTTTGCTCCGTTTATGTGCTTCCTGTAAAATAATACATTTAGGTTGTGAAGTGTAGACTTTCATGCTTTTTAAAACAACTTCTGACTTTTTAGAAGCTAAATGTTTAATCCAAAACAATAAAGGTGATATTTTGTAATCCTCTCTCTACAAATATATTGAATATATGCAGATATCTTAATATGTGGTAGAACGTATGGATGTCACAGCAGCCTAAGTGCTTCTCATCATCAGCCCGCGACAGCAGAGATTATTTAACAAATGGTCTTGAAGACATCAAAGCTGTTTGCATTAGCTTTTATTCTGATCCCCAACAATATCCGCTTCCCTGCATTTGCATCAGAGGGGGGCTTATCATCACACAGGCCTGATAAGCAGTTCAAATCATAACGAGGCAGCTGACTCATCCAGCTTTTCTTTTTTACCCTCCTCTCTCCTGCACTCCAGTGTGATTTACAATGACGACTGAATCAGGCGCAGACTCGGAGGCCAAGCAGCAGGAGAACAAGGAGACAGAGAGGGGGAAAGCTAAAGCAGCAGGTGAACCCGCCGTGCCTCAGAACCAACCGGAGCAGCTTCCAGCCGCCGCCGGACACAGCACCCCGGCCAGGAAAGAACAGGTCAGCCTCACATGAACCCAGTGTCGCTTCCCCAAGATATGGCTCTGAGATGTGAGATCCATCTTTCATCCCTGTTTTAATCCATTCAAACATTCTACACCATGTTCTCCTCTGAAGTGTCTTTGTGGCTGAAAACACAGCCGATATAACATCACTGTCCTGCATTGTTATAGGAATCCAATGGACCCTTGTTGCTTGCAGTAGAACTTGTTGGTTTAGTCACCTTGCATTTTGGAGTAGAGAAATAGATGGAAAGACCCTCCACGAAGCACAGATGCTTTCATTTCCATCCAGCTTTATACAGACTGATCAGTAAACGGGACTGAAGTATCTATTTCAAAGTAAAACACCATTTTCAGCAGCTGGTAATCTGAGTAGCAACAGTAAACTACTGAAGTTAATGTTTTACAGAAGCAACAGGCTGTTTTTAGGTGTAAAGGGACTTTCAGCCTGTTCATTTTATCTGTGAGGAAACCCAGATAAATGCACGGCTACAGATTCTGGCCCAGACAACCCTCTGCGCTTCCCTTCCCATTGATGTGAAGATTGAATTTCCAGTGACTCCAAACAACAGTTTTGGGTAGATTTCTGCTTATTCTCTAATTTACTTTTTGAGAGGAAAACATTTTCCCCAGCTGCTGTTCACAGATGTGCTCTGTGTTTAACTGTGGGGCTCAGATCAGTAACATAGCTGGTTTCCATATCGGACAGCAGCATGTTTCAGGTGTTTGATGTTTGGTTAGAAATTAGAACAAACTGAAAAATTGGACTGGTGTCTGGTAACTGAAGGGTCTCGGACAGCTCTAAGAGATGTTATTATATTTATTTTTTCATGACAAGCATATCAATGATGTGCTTCTGGATTTCTGCCATTCATGACAAGGAAGTACTAAGATGTCAAAAAGCTCAAAGTCGCCTCAGCCTGCTGACAGAAGCAGATTGGTTTTGCCTCCTAATGACTCACCTCGTGTTGTGGTAACCAGTTTTAAATATGCTCACGGCCCCCTGACCCAGCAGGATTTTATCATGATGTCGACAAATTGCACGCAGAAATGAGTGGTTTAATGAAAAGAGGAAATGGAGCATGAGCGAGCATGTGACTCTTAATGAGGGAGCTGCAGAGGCAGGGTGACGTGATAGATGGATTCATTATGTCCCAACCAGCCTAATGTGGCAAAATAGTGATTAAGTAAATGAAATGTTTTCATGTTAGATGCACAAATCATTTACATTATCATTCTAGTGTGAAAGTCTGGGGCTGCCAGTGATGTGTCACATTTTGCTTTAGTAGAAACAATGATTCATATTTTATTTTCTTTATACTCAGAAATGTGATGAAATAGAGCACAAACAATTTATTATACATCTTCATGTAACCATTAAAGGACAGTAGAAGCTTTTACATTTCCTCTTTAAGCAGCGGTTAAATGATCATGTCACCACAGCACACAACACGGTTTACGTATACTACACATCTCTGCTCGGATGTTCCACAACAACCTTTCCAACTCATCTGTCCCAACTGTTGCAGCAGTCTCCCTGCATTCGGTCCGTTCCAGCTGGGTTTCCTGTGTTTAACTAGCTATTGTAAAGATGCATTTCTTCATTGACTTATGTTTCCAGCTCGTCCATTTAACAGATGCTGCAGCCAAACAGATTTTTGCCTTCTGCAGACATATTTGATGTTACATTCAGGCACAGAGGCACTTCAGATTGGATTCTAATGCATCTAATGAAACATAATAACGTGCTAATTGACATGAAATTTCTCTTTGGCTCAGCTGCACCTGGCTATAAGGATAACATGTTCTGCACCTTGTCTGTCATGAAGTAAAGATTTGGGTAAAAATGATTGATCTGATCAAAGCAATTTGCTTTTAGGTTGTAAACATTGGGTTGTACGGAAGCTGATCCAAGCCAGTGTACTTTAAATTCCTTAAAACAGATTTTGATGATGAGGCTCTGCTGCTGTCAGAGGTGTGTGAATTAGCAGAAAAAAAGACTGAGAGAAATCACAGCACGGTGACACAACATTGACTAATCTTTCCTGTGAGACACTCCAGCAGAGCACACAAACGGAGCACCCTCAGGTCACAGTTTCAGAGCTGTGATTTCACACATCTGCAGGCCTGACTCATCAATAAATGTGTGAATTAAATCCTTTGGCATTCATTGTAAATTCTAACTTTACCAAAGTTGAATTACACATTTAATTTAACTCCTGTGCCCTCTGAACATAATCTTCCTGCATGGTGGCGTCTGAACAACTGCTCTGTAGGAGCAGCGATTTAACCCGAGGAGCAAGACAAGAAATTAACAGGGGCATAACATCAAATCCATTTCATTTAAAAAAAATCTCAAAGCTATGTGTAATTTTTTTCAGACTAAATCAGTCAGGAGGAGCTTTGTTTTCAGCGAAGTAGAAAATAGGATTTTCTCTATTTAAGACAAAATGTCTGTACACCTCGAGTTCCTCTCAGCGGGACTCTATTACATTTAGTCAGGGTCCAGGGCTCTATTTTTAGCTTTAGGAATGTGAGACAACTGCTAGCTTTCTGAAAGATGTCTAGTTTAAGTGACATTACTAAGGGCACACAGGAGCATTTTGTTTTCGCTCTCGTCTTTGAACAGTTTCAATCAGCAAGCATACATTTCTTAATGGGCATTAATGATGAGGCTTCACACAGCTTACATGTCAGCTGGACATATATTTATTTTTATACAGAAGTCAAACGTCACAAATATGTCACAAAGTCTGACCATAATCTTTCTGCAGGAACAGGAGGAACAGGACCAGGTGTCCCACAGGTCGTCCACCAGCCGTCTGTCCAAGTCTCCGTTGAGAGGAGTGAAAAAAGTGAAGATCATGCAGTGTAAGATCGCCCTGCTGGACGGCTCCGACTACACGCTCAATGTAGAGGTGAGTTGCTCCAGGCTTCCTGCGGTGATTCCTTTGTTTTTTAAGGAAAAGCTAAAGTAAGTTTTAATCAGGTTTGTCACGACTAAAATCTGAGTAAACAACAGATAACTGGACCAAAGATGCTTAAAGAGGAAAAGTAGTTTTTGTTCCCATTTATAATGATCTCATACATCTTAAGTAGAACCACTTCAATCATATCAAAACTTCAGTATGTTAAATTATATCGCATAAAAAAGGAATTGACACATCTAGATTTTTTTGTTGCATTTTGACACAGCGTAGAGCTTAAATACGTGATTTCACAGGCCTTTGAGCCACAGCTAATCATGTTTGTGTGCACTAGCAGCAGGTGCAGAAATGTAACAAGAACAATACTGATGAGCTCTGTTGTGCAGTACGGTGTAATGCTTCTTGTTTAGGGCTTCTCCAAGACATTTTAAGTACTTTTATCAGGGCTGTAACAATAATTTACATTAATTTATTAATGAGTGGCTCAATGGCATTAATTTAAATTGAAATATTAGTTACGTACTAATCATTTGCAAGAAATACTTCAGAAAGAAAATGTGACTTTGTTCTTAATTGAATTTGATGAGGAAAGTACTAATATCCAAAGATATGGTGTGTAATTGATAAAGTCAACTAAAGTTATATTTTGACATTTTAGTTTTTTGTGACATGAAAGGCTGCTCGGTGGTTTTGTTTTGGGCACCTTAGCCTCACAGCTACAAGGTTCCTGGTTTAAGCTTCGGCTGTAGGGAATGGTTTGAACCGGGCCTTTAATCCCATGTTCTCCCTGCGTGGGTTCTCTCTCGGTTCTCCAGCATCCTCCCACACTGATAAGACTGTTAAATTCACCGTAGTACTGAATGGTTGCTGCTGTGCTGGCCCTACAACATGCTGTTATTGACCTGTACAGGATATACTCTCACTATGGGATGCCATCTCATATCTATGACTGGCTCTAATAAAATAGGAATTGTGTCCTGGTAGAACTTGATGATGTGAATTGATGAACAGACAGGATTTTAAAAGAGTTTAGGGAAATTTAGCATGTTTGAAGATGAAACATCTGGTTGTGGTTGCTGTAGATGATTTATATTGTATTTTGATTTATAAACGGGACAATCCTGATAATGTGTTCTACTTTTTCTTTTCTTATATATATATCTCTTGAGTCTTACTGTCCTGTTTTGCAAAGGCTTCCAATTTTTTCGGTTTCTTGACCACTTTTAAGGGCAGTAACTTGATTTGCTATATTTGATTTACATTTACAGGTGAGACTCGGTTAAAAAAAAAAAATTACGAGCCTTGTTAATGAATTAATCTCATTAACAACATCAAATAAATCGCCAGGGAAATAAAAGCTTGATCTTTTGTTAATTCCTTTGTTGCTAGCGCAGACTGAATAGCAGCTAAATTTAGCTACAAAGTTGCTAAGTCGGGCTTGGTGTATTGGTGTAACAAAAACATCATTGATGAAGTGTTCTGTGTTGCTTGGAATGCAAAATGTGATTAAATGTGTTAACCTGTTTAACACATTAATTACACACACATATTTAACACGTTTGAGTCCCATCTCTAGCTAAAAGTAAAGATGTTGCTATTTATTGACTCATTTTCTATACGGGGAACCTGCAGCCTATCCAAGCAATTAGCAGAGTAGAGGCAGCGTACACCCTGGACGGGTCAGCAGTCCATCACGGGGCCACAACACACACTCATTCATTCCCAGGGAGAATTTAGAGTGGTCAATTAACCCAACACCCTGCAGCCCAAGATGTTTTCTAACAGGGCACGAAGAGCTAAATGACTTCACAGTTTAAGCCGTCATCTTTCTTTAACATCAGGCTTGTCTTGTATGTTTGAAGAAAAGACTTCGCACGAGACAATCCTCTGGATTTAAGCTCGACAGTGTTTGCATAATCTTGCTGACAGATTAATAAAAAACATTGCACGGAAGGAATACAAAACCTTCCCACTACCAATGAAAGTGCACTTTTTTCAGCAGCGCTTTCAGGGATTTGCACATTTACATTTGTGTAAAAATGCTTTATGTGTTGTAGCTGCAGAGGAAAACTCATATCAGAGCTCCTAAATGTTTAGGTATGACCTCACAGCTCATCTGCTACCCAGCAATGAGCCATTGAAGCAGAAGCACCAGCCAGTGAAAAACATGTGAATTGATGTTGTAAAAATGAAGCTCATTAAAACAGTTTTTCATGATCTTACTTTACATTTGTTTTTATTGTTATTTCCCAGAGGCTGTGATCTTGAGATAATCAGGGCTCATTTCGTATCAAGCAGAACCCACATGAGAAATGTGTTTTTGTTGTAGAAATGAAGCTCTACATCAGAACAGCAGCTTTCTGTCTACAGTCTGTTCAGTCATCAAAGACAGCACTGAACTATTTGACATGTCACTGTAGTTCATCTTCAGGTTTAGCACATTTAAAACAGCACCTGCTGACCAAAGAGCGTTACAGAATAAAATACAGATAAAAACAATCACAAATAAAATTAAACAACATAAACCTACTAATAAAATAGCAATAAAAATAATATACAAATGAAAGAGTGTAATTTAAGGCCATATAAAAAAGTGTGTTTTCAGTCTGGACTTGAAATGATCTAAAGACTGAAGACCTAATGGACAGACTGTTCCCCCCTGGTCTTTAATCTGGCTTTAGGAACAAAGTAACTTATGAAAGAAGTTACTTTTAAGAGCTGGTGGTTTCAGTACAGTAGTTTCCTCTTTGACTTTTCATCAGAGCTGTAAGAATCAGAAGTTTGTAAGATACTTAAAATGTGTTCTGGCTGAACGAGAAAAGCAGACCTTCCTCTGCAAATCTCCTTAAAGCAGATTCCTCCCCAACAGGGGTTTGGGTCGACGGATTAGCTTACCGCTCTGGTAGCGGTGAGGTGATGGGTTCAGACAGCGGAATGGGAGCATGTGTTGGGAGGAATCAGTGTCAGATGTCCCACTGGGGAACTAGACCGAGTGTACATGTTGTAAGGTCAGCTTTGAGACAGATGTGGGTTTTTTTTATAACTTTGTGCAATAATGGGTTTAATAGCGCTCCTTGTGTACTATTCTGTAGGTTGGTAACACGAGACAACGGGCTTGAGTCGGATCCTTTTATCATTGAAGTGAATTTGCTTGAGGTCGGTGAGACCAAAAACTTAATAATGGAGAAGATATTCCTCATAAAAATAAATAATCCTGCAAATACCATGTGTAAACAAGATGACACTGCAGTGACGTGCCATTTATAGAGCATTTCTGATTATTTAGCTGATGATGATGAATTCTTACTCAACCTACAAACGGACTTTCCAGCTGACAGAAAGCGAGAGAGTAGCTCCAGACTGAAAAACAGAAGTTAAGAAATATGAGTATAAAAAAAACAGGCAAAAAATACAGTGTGTATGCAATTTCAATAAATAGTATGTACTAAAAACTTGTCTCAAAAAGAAAGGGGATGCAGGTGTATTTCACATTTGCTCTAAATATAACCATGTATCTGTCTACCTATATATATGTGTGTGTGTGTGTAAGTGCATAATGAGGAGGTTAATTCTACGGCAAGTCTAATATTTCCATGTCATTTATTCTCTATACTTTAATGTATCAGTTATTTGTGTAATTTGTCACTTTTAACAAATATAGTTACAAACTCAAGTAGGGCACCTGATCGCTGTATTCTCAGTCCTGTCTCGCTACCTACCTGCACGCTAAAACCAACACCCACAGTGAGACGAGTGGAACTGGCCTTGAACTAGAGTTCCTTTGAGTGATTGTGAGCAGAAAGAATCGAGGTGGGGAGGAGCAGAAAAACCAGAAGGGTTACATCATTTATCATTCGCCTATAAACATTTTTGCTTTGACAAAAACCTGCAGCTGCTTCTAATGTTCCCAGGTTTGAGGCTGGGGACTGCATATTTTACAGTTTAATCATTAGTGTGCATGTTATCATTATCTGGTAAGAGTCATTAGAACATTAACTAAATTTCCGCCTCGGACATGCTCAGGATGAGGGATTGGATCCAAGCTAAATTTCATGCAATCTGGTGGTTTTCCTTACTGAGACTATTTATTATGAATTAGATTGAATTGATGTGTCTGTAAAGTACCCTGAGATACCTCACATTGTTGTAAATAAAATGAATAAACCTTAATGTGAAACAACAGTTCCATTATTTGTTGAATTACACAGATGTAAATTTAGTGAATTAGTAAATTCTGGATTAATACAAATAATGTACAAAGTGAAGAATAGTTACCTCCTAATATCTATTGCTCTGTTATCACCAGGACTAGATGTTATATAAGCTTTTGCTTCAGCCTTATTGTTCATCTAGTTTTTTTTTTTTTATTTTGTTTGTAATATTTTGCACCTCTAATGAAGGAACCAACAAACATGGGTTTGTTTGTTTGTTGTCTGCATCGTCCTGTTGGAGCAGTGGATACCTCATTTTCCTGCCTGTTGTTGACCTTTGTTTTAGTTTCCAGTTTGCGTTGTGTAAAAATGAAATTTCAAGACAAAAACTTAAAACAGCAAAGCAACAGAGAACAGTGATGAGCTGCAAATAACTGGAAGCACTGTATACTGTACCCCCAAAAATATCAGACCACATGTCAATCCATTTGTTGCTTTTATCTGTTGCTGTGCAGGATAGATGTTGCTAAATCATGCTGGGCAGTAGTTCAATAAAAAACCTCCTACAGCCTCATGCATCTACATGGACAAATACACTCAGAATGACAATGTGTATGCACATGTCTGCAAGTTCACAATAAAGTTTTATTCTAAGGTAAATCTAAATTTCTTCTTCATACTTAAAAGAAGCTACTAATAAAATATCTTTATTATATACAATAGTGACAAATACACTCAGGTTTATAATAAAAACCTATTCATTCTGCAGCAAATAGACATTATTAAAGAACGTTAGCTATTTTACCTGTTCCTGTAGTACTTATCAAAGCAGTTACATTATTGGATTATATTAGATGGATTATTAAGACTATAATTCATAAATGAAAGCTGGGTGTAAAACATGGGAAGGCTTAGATGGGCTCACTCATAGTGGGAGACTTTGTAATACAGCAGAGGTCAGAAGACCCTCAGATAATTACCATGGAGACCTCCTCCTACTCCCAGTATCATTTAAAACCAGTCCAGTATGTCAAGATTTGACATTTTTATCCTTCTGACCTTGTAGTTTTCCAGCTCAACTCAATTTCCTCCTGTGGGAAAAAAGTATACACTAATCGTTTCCTATCATTTTCTGTGACATGGAGCTGCTGAACCTCGCTGGCTTCACTTCAGAGGAGGGGGACGTAAATCCCACATCTGCCTGTTGTCACGTCTTTCAAAGAACAGTTCAGTTTTTTTGTGGGGGGGATTTTAATCCTACGCTTGTATATTAACATTTGAAATGTCATTTGTCATATTCTGTTAGTTGCACTAAACAAGATGTTTTTATTTGGGAATTGACTGATGAAGGCAAACCCTAAAAACTAAACTGCAACCACTGCTGTTTACTCTCTAAATGTAGCCATTGATCAAGATTGATGTCCCCAGTCAGATCTGACATCAGTTTACTGACCTGTTGTTTCCTTTCTTCATCTCAGTTTTTAGACCCAATACGTGCATATACCTCAGCTGCTGTTGTTTACTTCTGTTTCTGTTTGACAACTATTTGATGGCTCCCCAAGGTTTTGCAGATCACAGCTTTCTTTTCTTTGTGTGTGTGTGTGTGTGTCAGTAAAGCCAGCTTCATATCTGCATTGAGAAGCCTCCATCACAGCCAGGCAACAGTGCTGACATGACTGTGCTAATTCCTTTAGAGATGTTCTGGTAGGATTAACTGTACCACCAACAGCTCCATGGCTGCATTAAAATCCTGCAGTACATTGAGGAGTTTTCTCATTTAAACATTTTTTCTGTCTGTTTGCGTGTCCTTATACAACTATAAAGCATGTGTGAAAGACCATATTTCTAAAGCCCCCCGTGTCTTTACAGCAAACTCTGCACACACGTGTGACAGGTGCATAGGCGTGTTGTGGCTCCTGCTGCTAGAATAATCTATGGCAGTGGTTTCAGCCATGTCAGATGCAAGGAGCAGGATCAGGTTTTGTGTAGACACGAGCCTTCTGCAAAACAGGACTTAAAATATCTGCTGTAAGCTGTGCCAAATGTGCCTGCAAATTTCATCCTCATTGTGTCGCAGAGACAACAATGCTCCAGCTCACAACATTCAGCTCTCAGATGTGCAAATCAATGTGTGTAAAGTATTTACACAACACATGTTAACCTTGAGCTGAGAAATTTGAAGGTGTATTTACACTTAAAGGCTTTATATAGAAGGAATCAATCACCAGTGGGATAGTTGGTCAATAGTGGCTGAAGTAGCTGGAGGGTTGGTCCCTGCAGAACGAGGCTTGTCAGGCAGCAGTGTACTGTGCTGCATCGTAAGGCTGGGTTTGTAAATGCAAATTGATTACTTAAAATCTCTTTGCACTAAAAATAGGTTTGATTTATCTTGAAATAATTAAAATGAAATTAATTAGAGAGCTAGATACAGGCCTGTAAGCCTTTCTCCTATACATATGCTGACATCTGCTCTTAAAGCATGATCATTTAAAGGAAGCACAGGTTGCCTGTTTACGTTCTTCAAGTTCAGCTTGTTTTTCAGATCACGCTGCTGCTTTTTTAAGCAAATCACTATCTTTAGTAACTCTAATTATGCCCTTCCACATTAAAGACAGAAGTCCATTGAAATAGTTTGACCACAGTGAACCTGAATCTTGAATTATTCCCAGTTGAATCAAATGGAAATTATCCTTTACCTGCTTTGGAAAATCAGTGGAAATAATGAACCTTAGAACCAACAGTGCATCCACCGTTAGATTTTAGAAGATTAATGCTTTTGAGGTTAAAAATGGTAACAATATGCATGATTGAGGACTCTACTATGTATCTTCTTTCTATCTTGCAGAAACGAGCTAGAGGTCATGTCCTTTTGGACAAAGTGTGCGAACACCTCAACCTACTGGAAAAAGACTACTTCGGCATCACATACAGAGACGTAGAGAACCAGAAGGTATTGTTTAAAAAAATCTGCTGTAACTACAAAATCTGCCAATACTGTAAAATCATAAAGGGTCAGAAATTAAGCTTGGTGGTAAAGTATTTAAAAGATGAACTCTTCTTAACCCACTCAGTCTCCATTTCTTATTTAAGACTTTTCTTAATGTTTATTTTCTTTAACAATGCGAAACATGCTTCCATTACTTCCACTAATGTTTCTTTTGTGGTTGGTCTGTGCAGAACTGGTTGGACCCTTCTAAGGAGCTGAAGAAACAGATCAGGGGTGAGAGCAGTAATACAGTGAAGAACTTAATTGTGTTAATGTCTGATCTTCTAATGTATTGTCTTCATCTCAGCTGGTCCGTGGAACTTTGCTTTCAACGTGAAATTTTACCCTCCGGACCCTGCACAGCTGACCGAGGACATCACAAGGTGACTGGAAATTGTTTATGTCGTAGTTTCTAAAGAAAATCATATAATTGACACTAAAGCATGAATAAAAACACATTGCAGTGAAAGTCCAGACGTTTACTATCCTCCTTTTTTTTCTGGCACACACAGATACTACCTGTGCTTGCAGCTGAGGGATGATGTGGTTTCAGGCCGGTTGCCCTGCTCTTTTGCCACCCACACAGTGCTGGGCTCCTACACGGTGCAGTCAGAGCTCGGTGACTACGACCCAGAAGAACTGGGCAGCGACTACATCGGCGAACTGCGCTTGGCACCCAATCAAACCAAAGCGCTTGAAGAGAAGGTCATGGAACTCCACAAGACATACAAGTTAGTGTCTATATCTTCCAAGCGGCTCTGAGATTGAACCGTTTGTCACTTGATCTACTAATAAATGGAGATATTGATATGAAAAAAATGAAGATGTTTAAGGAGGAAACTTCTGGTCCTTAAAATCTATCAGTTTGATCAGCATCCTGTCTGCAGATATTTATGTTTTTCTATAAATAGATTTAGCTGGCTGTTCTGAGCCTGAGTCCTGCTTCCCACTGTGATATAATGAGCTCTGTGTAATTTGATGCAGTCCTGCTTCGTCCGGAAGGACGGTAAAGCCAATCTGCTCTCAAAATCCATTTATTTACGAGACTCCGGGAATCGGTCTTAAAGCATCAATGCAAACAGCAGCTAGTTTAGCAAGTGTTTCATGGAGCAAAGCTGCAAATTGTACCTTTTTGATTTTTAGGAGTGGTTTATAATAATGACAAAAACATAAAGTCTATCTTTGATTTGTCTAATCAGGGGGATGACGCCAGCTGAAGCGGAGATTCACTTCCTGGAAAATGCCAAAAAGCTGTCCATGTACGGTGTGGACCTCCATCACGCTAAGGTGACAAGTCATGACAAACTCTCAGCTGCATATGGATTTTTATCTCCAAGTAGAATATATGATGTAAAGGATTATTTATCTCCTCAGTGGTCATCACATGAAGAGCTTGTTAAAGCTTGTTAAATGATTCAGATGCTGATGATGTTTCATATGAACAGATCCATAGTAGTTGTGTGTACTAGCTAGTAGCTGCAGTGTTTAAATCACTGTGAAACATGAGGATGAAGAAGCATATTTACCAAGACATGAACTAGCTGTATAAGTCACTAGTTCAAAGTTGTAGAAAAATAATTAGTTCAAGGTGGATTCTGGATACTTTTTTCTACACTCGTAGATCTAATATATATGGTTCTGTAATTCCTCTGTGTCCCCCATGCTGTTTATATAACTATGTAACTTCTAAAGTTTACATGTACCTATTGTATCCTCTCTAAAAGGTCTCTAAGCAAACTTTTTCACTCATGCAGTCACAAGCGATGCTTCCAACCACAACACCGCTGCTTCACAAACGTCATTGCTGCTACAGTGATACCTTGGTTTAACATACCACCGCTGCTCCACTGATTGATTGACAATGTATTGCTGCTGTCTCTGTGGGTGCGGGCAGGGCAGAGTGGCAGATGCTGCTGCTGTTTCTGTTTCACCAGATGAATCACGAGAGCTCAGACAGAAAGAGAGAGCTGGAGAGCTGTCATCGTAAAAGAAAATTAGTCATCAGTCCTCCGGATATGAATCAGATATCAAAAGCACTCGGAGAATCAAAAGGTTCAGATGTGAGTGTTATACAGATGTGTATATTGGAATGGATGAGAAGACTGAGATGAGGAAGCAGCTTTAATCAATGCCGTGTTCTTTCTGTGAGTCATAGTATTGATACGGCAGTAAACTATGTACATATGAGAAGAGCATCCTTCTGTTTTCTCTCCTCTCTCATCAAATGCTAAGTTGGTAGGGAATCTCTATGAATGCTTGGGTCCAGCTGAGGGAGAGGTAAGAGGCGGCTTTCCATGTGCCTACAGTTTCTGAGTGAGTGTGTGTTTTTCCTACTTGTGCATGGTTACATACAAAGTTGTCATTTTCAGCGTCCCATTTGAGACTGGTGGTTCCTGCTTTGGATCTACGCTTCTCTCTCAAAACATCCTTTTTTTTGTTTGTTTTTGTTTTTTGCACATCTCGTGTCATTTGCAGTGAAGAGCATATTTCTGTGCTTCATTCACCATTTTCCCAAAACTTCACTGTTGCTTTTGGCAGCATCACAACAACATGCATAGAGGATATTAGAGCCTGATTTCACTCTCTGCCTGCCTGCCCAACCCTGTAATCGTCACCACCCCTTTCTCCCGCTGTGCACCGATGCCTGAGCACTTCCTGTATTTTCTATAGCGTCCATCAAAGTTTATATTTTGCAGTTCAAAGGAAAAGTATAAATAGAATAAAAATTAACGTGATGTTTTGGGGAATTCTTCATAAAGATTGTGAGAAGCACATAATGAAAACACTCATTTTCTGCCTTTTCCCGATGTGTGTGTGTGTGTTGTTCGCAGGACTCCGAGTGTGTGGAAATAATGCTGGGTGTTTGTGCAAGTGGCCTCCTCATCTACAGAGACAGGTTGCGTATCAACAGATTCGCCTGGCCCAAAATCCTCAAGATCTCCTACAAGAGAAACAACTTTTATATCAAAATCCGGCCTGGCGAGGTAAAAGCAATAACCCGAGACACAGAGACGATTGGTTTTGTTCATTAAACTAAGGGGCAAAGCCTGCACTTACCTCTGGAAGATATTTATCATTCTTTGTTTAATACGTTTTACATCCTTAGCTTTAAATAAGCTATTATAATAATCTGTTATGAAGCAAAAATTTAACAGAAATGAAAAATAAATCGATCAAGATTTTGGTTTTAGACATTTTCACCTTGTACAAGCTCATTTGCAAAAACGTTTGCATGCTGTGTTAAATGTTACATTACATTTTGTCCTTTTGTGGAAAATGTTTATTTTGAATTTCATGTCAGGAATACTTATATATAATAGTATAATGTTTACCACTGCATAGCAGCTCTTCTTTTAATAACTGTAAACGTTTAGGATATGACGAGACCATGCCATCCCATTCTGGTGGGATGCTTTTGTTTAACGATGCACCAAATAATTTCTGTGTAGACAGCAGGGGATTGACCAGTTGAGCACCCAGACTGGTGCATACAGTATGTGGTTTATTGCATCGTCTTGCAATGCTTGTCCAGATGAGGGCAGATGTTGCATCCAGTTTTGATTTATGTTAAATGTGGCCATTGTGTTGGTTACCCCACTAACTCTCTGATATTATATACTGTAGATCAGGGCAATTCAACATGGTCCTACAATAACCACGGTCCTGCAGAATATCTCTGCTTCCCTGCAGCAGAACTGCAGCCAATGTGGAACAGCGTTCAATAGCCTTGCTCTAGATGCACCATCAGTTTACATTATAGGATATATTTGTAAAAAGTGTCCCATCTACAAACCGAGAGGCTCTGCCTCTCTGATTTCCATTAAATTAAATTTACCATTAAATGGATAAATGTCTTAGTTTCAACATCTAATAATAAACAAAGCATCTTTTTTAATTTGACTGAGAATTAATTGATGCATCTGAATTTCATAATGTAACACTGTGATTTTCCAGTATGTCTTACATAATCTGGATTTGCTCTAAGTGCAGCTCTATTTATGGAACAATGTATAAATATTAAAGCAGAGTATTGAATTTCACTGAATGACTCCTTCAGAAATCTGTGGTAAAGATAAATGTGTGTTGGGATTTCAGTGTTTGTATAACTGAAGGGACTACTTGTGTTATTGCAGCTGTTATTAATAGATTGCATTGAAGTGAATCTGATCATATTGTTTTGTGTGTGTGCAGTTTGAGCAGTTTGAAAGCACAATCGGTTTTAAGCTTCCAAACCACCGTGCTGCCAAACGGCTCTGGAAGGTCTGCGTTGAGCATCACACCTTCTTCAGGTAAGGAGTGTCAGAAGACTTATTTTTCTCATTGTTTATTTGTTATTTTTCTACATACGGAGCTTAGCACATATTTTTTATAACCGTTCCATTCAGTCTCTAAATGCTTTTACAATGTGACACATATTCACTGTGTCCACATCTGTACTCACCACCACAGTTAAACAGAGGCAGTGTTGAGTTGTCAGCTGTTGGAACATCGAGCCAAGTTGCTGTTTTAAGCTAAATAAATTGGTCTCGTGAGCCGTTTCGAGTAGCAAACCCAGCCTGAAGGCTCCCTGAGATGTTTAAATGAGTTTGCAATGCTTCTCTGTGCAGGATTTTAATCCTGGTTTTCATTTATGCTTTAATTAATGTGCATGTTTTTACCTTGTTACAGGCTCGTGTCTCCTGAGGCGCCACCAAAGAAGTTCCTGAGCCTCGGCTCCAAGTTTCGCTACAGCGGCAGGACGCAGGCTCAGACTCGCAGGGCCAGCTCTCAGATCATCAGGCCAGCCCCGTTTTTCGAACGCTCCTCCAGCAAACGCTACAACATGTCCCGCAGCTTAGATGGAGGTGAGATGCAGTTTCTGGTCCATTGTTTAAGCTGCTTTGTAGCATACTTTTAATTTTGATACATTTCTATTCTGTATATTTGTGAGAAAACTTTTTTTTATTTACAAAACTAAAGATGTGTGTTTGCTCATAAAAGTTGACAGAGCTTAAGTTGAGGCAGCGTCGAAGCCAAAATGAGTATCTTACCAACCACATGCAAGAACTATTTAAACCTTTTATGTACCTGCTCATATTTTCCCCTGAGATTAAGGCAAAACATCCAGTGAGTGTCCTTAAAATATCAAATGGCCAACATTTTTTTCTTCAATGTTTTAGCTCCCATTATGGAGAACAATGAGACTCCGGTGAAAGACAGCACCGCAAAGGGAGGCATCATCAGCACGGTAACAACAGAGAAGAAGGCAGAAGAGAAGGCGGCGCAGGAGGATGTACAAAAAGATGCTACAGAGACGACAGACCCAGCTGCCACAACACCACTCAGACACGACCCAAAGGTAAACCACTGGTTCTCTGCAGCTGCATTTAAATGGACTGTAAATTGTTTTACTTTTGCTTTGGAGGTATGTGAACTCGTAGTTAAAGCCAGGTTGCCTCTTTACTCCTTTTTTATATTGATTTTATTTCCTTTTTTTAAGTAAATTTCTTAATGGCTGATGTGAATCTCCCAGTTGCTTTCAGCTTAACTCACTGCTCTAGACTATGCCGGAGTGCTTCTCATCCTGTGTGCGCTTTACTAATTAGCTTTTCTTTTCTTGTCCTTCCTTTGACCCCCACACTGTATTCGTGTGTGCTCATGCGTATTCACCCTCTTCCCCTTCACTTCTATCTATTTACACTCACATCATCTCTTCGTTGACATTTCCCTCCATCAGCGCTCTCCTCACATATACACAACCGACCCCCTCCGCTCTGAGCTCTCGCTCCCCTCATCTCCCGTTTCATCGACCAAAGTGCGACGGAGGCGCAGGGAGAATGCTCGAAAGCGGGCCTCGTCAGTCAGTCCGGCCAAGAACAGCAGCAGGTGCCGGCGGCGGCAAGCCCACGCGGATCGCGAGGCCGCCCTGCTGGAGGAGCAGGCGCTGCTGCTCTCTGCACGCAAGCAGAGGCTGGAGCAGGGCAAGCGCCGCGGCGGCACGCTCTTCTCCTTCTCCCTGCATCTGCCCGACCTGTCCTCCATCCTGGACGAGGATGGCTACATCACCTTTCCCGATCTCTCAGAAATGCGCTTCCTCCCCGAGTGTGCACAGAATTTCCTCCCCATCAAGTCACCGTCACTCATCCCCTGCTTCCTCTTCATCTTCTTCTTCCTGCTTACCACCTCATTCTCTGTCCCCTACGCCCTCACCCTCTCCTTCCCACTGGCGCTGTGCCTCTGCTACCTGGAGCCCAAGGCAGCCTCCCTGACCGCTTCCATAGCCCAGGGCTACCATGACCATGACAGTTCAGAGGAAGAGGAGGTGTGTGTGCGTACGCCTGTATGTTACAGTGCCTGCCTATGGCGTAGAACGACGGTCCATTTTCCCAGCTTAACCTGTCCTGTAACTGTTCAGAGCTGACCTGGAGACTGTGTCCCAGTGTCTGTCAGTCTCCTACTTTCAGAACCTTATCTCTGCCCGGTCACGCCTTCATCCTGTAGAATACATCCTCATCAGCACCACAAGGACACAACTATTAACCTGCAAGTCTCACTGTGTCATATTTGATTGGCATCTTCATCATAATGAGGGGTCAGACAAATAAGCTACACTACTGGGAACCTTTTACTCACATTTAGTTTTAACAGCAGTGGATATAAACTTCTAGAACATGTAACATGGTAGTGTATTCATCAGAGATTGAGAATTTTAAGAAGCGACTTGTCTTCATTCAGTCACTAATCCTTCATCAAATACACGGCTTTGTGCCTAACCCATCTCAGTGTTGTCTTCTACAGTGCCAGTCAAAAGTTTGGACACAACCTCCCATCACATCACCACACCAGGAACTGGGTGGTGACATAAAACTGAATGCCAAGATATTATAGTCGATTTTTAAAGAGTTGATTGCAAGAGATGATCAATGCGTTACAGAAAACACAAACTGTGGAACAAAGTAGTGACTCTTTTTGTCCAGACCTAAACTTTTCTGTCCACTATTCTGAGCTAAAACTAAAGCACAGCAGGAAGCAGCACCCCTAAACCTGTTGTTAGACCAACAGCTATGGTGAGCCAATATGTGTTTTAACCAATTTAAAACCTTTTTTATTTAAAAAAAAAACATAAGTTAAGCCCAAAAGCACATCACATAAATGCAGCACACAGCAAGATAACTGTGCAAAATGACGGCTCCTTTATACAGGAGGTGCAGCAGCAGCTGTTTTGATTGGCCTGAGAGTCGTACTGGTACTGTTGGTACCGTACTGGTACCGTACTGGCGGTCGGTGGCAAGCAGAGGAGCTCAGGGTGGACAGGGCCTGGAGCCAGTAACATCCATGCACTGAACTGTGGTGGCAGAAGGCTTTGTAACATCCACACTTTTAACTGGTGCTGAAAATTAAGCCCTTTACAGCTTAGAAATGAACATCAGCTACATGGCAACAGTTTTCATGCACTCAGTCTCTCTGCATTGCTATCTGACTCAGTCAAAGCTGAAGAAATGAACATAAATGGCTTACTTGGTTGGAGAACCAAGGTGTGACACTTTTCTATCCAGCAGCTCCCTTTTGGACTGGTTTGTCTGGAGTAATATGCTGTGATGCAGAGAGACTGCGACACCTGAATGCACACACATCACGTGCAGTGTTGACATGCATGGGAAGGAGGGGGAGGGCCTGAAAGTCAGGTTACTGTTCAGCCATGAAATCATCACATCCAATTTTTAGTCTGAAGTTTGTTCTGCTTTTGTGTTTAAAAAAAGAAAAGTCCCTTAAATTAACTTCAGCTTTTTCCAAACTTAATCCAAATCGGCTACAAACTCTTTTCCCCTTCAAAGTGTCTGACTGATGGTTCCAACTTCCTCTGAGTCTGTTTTGCTTGCTTAATTTTTTCATTTGCTTTTTCTCCTTCTGTTTTCTTTCTAATCTTTAGCGTAGTGTTGTCTGATACGTCGTAGCTTACTGTTTAAGCAATCATAACATTTCCATTTGTGCCATTTGTGGTTTAAAAAAAAGACAAAATGCTGTTTTCATACATTTACAAGTTGGGTCCTTCTCGTTTCTCTTGCTTGCAACTCGGAACGGTTCGGTTTGCTCTGCACGTGCAGACTGACAGCGAACAAACTGACTTTGCCTTTGACGGAGAGATGACTGCCACAGAGGTTTGTATATGACAGGAATGTGTATGCGTGCATCAGGAAAAGGGAATTCAAGAAGAATAATTCTCTTTAAATATTATGAAGACTGTCTTTTACAGTCCTGCATGTTTCGCATGCAAACAATGTTTTTCTGCTTATTCACTTGTTTTTTTTCTCATCATTTTTACTTTTTTACCTTATTATTGTGACACAGTTTAGGTCAAAGTGAAAATAATACGGCAAACTTTTATTTGACATTATATTGCATAATGTGTGTGTGTGTGTGTGTGTGTGTTTTTTTTTCTTTTCATCTGACGTTTTAAAGCTGTGGAACGATGGTTGCAGACGCTGTGACATTCCTTAGTGCAATAAGCACTAATGTGTAGACAGACTGTCACACAGTGGGACAACAATAACGTGCATGTTAAATTATAACCTGCGACACATATTGTGAGTGATTGATATTATCTGTAGCAGCGGTGCTCATTGTAAGTCAGAGGATGAACTGTTTAAAGCCAACTGATTGCTTTAGTGTCAGATCCACTTTTGCTAATGGAAAAGCTAAAAAGGAAAGAAAAGGGGCATCTGCTGTCTAATTTTCTTTATACGCATAGAAAACACTCCTATGCTACCTCACCATGGAGAAATTCTCTTGTACAGGCCTTCAGAGCCTAGTAACGGTTGCTAAGGAGGTTACTTTCCGGAGAGACTTAGCAGTCAGATTATGTTCTCTGTTTTTACTTTTTCTCGTCCATATTCGTCTCTGCTCCTCGTTACTTTCTGTTCCCCTCATTTTCCATCTGCATATCTTCTTTTTAACAACTTGTGGCTGGTTTGTCTCACTGTCTGTGTGCTCTCCTCTTCACTCGCCGTCAGTCGGAAGCAGAGGAGGACTCTGAGACGCGGACACAGGTACACTGGTCTCGCTTCATGGCCCAGCTCAGTGCATCACACGCCCATCAGATGCGCTGACAAAGTGTCGATCTGTACCGTTGCTTGGCTTTTGCTTGCCTGCTGTTGACACACTCATTATTGCGACACACCAGGCTGATCATTCACTTCTGCCTGATTTCCTCTCGCACACTGAGCTGTCGTTGCTTTGAAAAATACCATTTCACCTTTTTATTTTTATTTTCTCAAATCCGACTGTTTTTGACTCCAAGGTGAAATGTTTTTACTTTTGTCCATTTACTATGAGTTACCATCCTCCATCCCATCATCACACATCTATTACAGCCTTACTGTTGAAGACAAAGCTCCCATTTCCTCCCAACAAGAGTTGGAATTAAACAGCACGTTTTACCACCTAATCACCTCTTTACAGTTCCTCCTCTTCCCTTTTTGTCTCTGCAGTATAATTTCATAAGAAGAGTAAAAGGGGAAAACGTTTTTATCAGACATAGTAATCTGATGCTAGAGGTTGGTAAGCAAACGATGCATGACTGAACTGCGCATGCAAAGACTGTTCTGGTATGAAGAATCCTAACAGTAAATCAGTCTGATAATAACTATGTCCAAATCCTCAGTAGATGCCAGAACTAAAAAGCTGACATGTGGATTTATTGTGTTCGTTATTGCTGTTAGCTTTAAAATACATTTTTCCATAAATAAAACTGACATGATGTCTGTGTTCTAATGAGATTTGGGAGTGTTGTGCTTAACTAAACCAGAGAAGTTATTTTGCATGAAACCATTTAGACCAGCTTGGTTTGGTCTCATGTTGTCGGACGTTTTGCTGGAAGCTGCACAGGTAGCCTGCACAGCCTCAAACAGTCCTGTGAACAATAAATGCAGCGAGGAAGCAGAAAATGCAGCTGATCAAGGTCTGCAGTGATGTTCTGCTTCCAGGCCTTAGAGCTGCATTTATGCTGCCCAACATGTTTTTTCTGTTGTCGTTCTTTGGAAATGCAAGCTACCAATGCATACATAAGCATGGCCGCCATTCCCTCCGAGCTGCCCCCCTGCCCTCAACCTTCCTGTATCATGATTAATCGGCTCCTGTAGGACACAGAGCCTCCGGCAGATGTGGTCAAACACCAGACAAACATCAGTGAACTGAAACGCTCCTTCCTGGAAACCGGCGGCGGCAGCTCGCCAGGTCTGACAGAGTGGGAGAAGAGACTTTCCTCGTCCCCTCTGCGTTCTCCCAGAGCGGATGAAGCGCCAATGATCGAGCCGCTGGAGCCGCAGGATGTAAGCTGCAGTCCACAGCAGACTGAATGGCCACGTGTGTATGTGTGTGTGTGTGTGTAAAGCCTAGTCTGGAGCCATACCCCTCTCTGACCTTTTTCCTGTGAAGTTACCCAAAAATCCTGTTTGTTAGACTCAACCTGGTTCAGTACATTTCTCTAAGCCTTCAGTTTTCAGACCCTTTCATGTTTATTTTATTAGTCAGATTTTTCTGAGATTTTCATTTCTCATAAATCTACAAACGAATATGTAAAAAAATAAGTTTGCTTTCTCAGCTTAGAAATAACGAAACATTCAGACAAAGACGTATTACGACTCTTTACTGGATTCCCAGCCTACTTTCTAGCTGCTGCAGGGATCTTTTCCCAGGTTCAGGTTGAGAATACTTTCTACGCTTTGTGACGATGTAAAGTTTTGCTCCCTGGATCTTCATAGAGTGCTGTTACTGCAATGGAGGATATTTATGAGGTACCGCTTGGTGCCGAGATGCATTTTGGTCTCCAGCTTATTTACATGTATGCTTTGATAAGGAATGACTGGAGTCTGACTACTTCACCAGAAGAGTTTTTTTTTTTTTTTAAAGCTGTCCTGTTTTCCCAAAGTTACTCTGTAATCAGATCTGAATGTAATCCAAACACACTTTTATTCTGATTACTGTTTGGCAGCAAGATCTCAGAAGTACGAGGAGATTTCTGAACTTTTTCATTTTTATTTCTTTAAACAAATAATCAAATCGTGTGTAGATTTATGAGGAAAGATGAACATTTAAAGCGTTTATATATGTGGGAATTATAAAAGAGGCATATATGAAGACCTCAGTGTATATTAATACATTGTGTTTGTCTTTTTTTTTAAATGCTCAGAAGCATGAGGGGAAAAGTCACTAAAAACACAAAGAATCACCTCACAACTGTGTTTCTGGTTTCTTTACAGGCCAGCTTCCAGCATTTAGTGGAAAGTTTTCAGTTTTCCACAAAAGCGTCACGTTTTAAACAAATGCTGAATGAGTTTAATGGATGGTCTCAATGAATTAAACTGATGTGTAAATCCATTACAACTCTGTACACAAATAGAGTTTAATGCATGTTAAATCCAACAAATGTGTTTCTCTGTGCCCTTTTAATCACGTGTCATCGCTAAATGCATATTAATAACTGACTGGTAGGAATTTGCTACGGTAATGGAAGCGGAAATCGCTCATCACTTTTATCAGCCGATGTGTCGGATAATCTGATGGACTAATAAGCAGCACTAATAACGCTGTGAAGAAGATCATTATGGGTCTAATGTCTGATGTAAATGGTGGGACACATTTTCTCCTCTGGAGCTTCAGAATTGACAGCTTCCTGTTGGTAACATTTGGCTGGCGGTGAATATATGTGACCTTATTATTTTCTTTCTCCTGTAGATTGAAGATGAGCCGGGTCCAGCCGGGGATGAGGCAAAAGAGGTGGTGGGACTTAAAGGCATTGAGGTATGCTGCTGATCTGTCATGCCTGAAGATGTGAAAGTGTTGCTGTTGTTTGTCTTTGTTAGTTTGTATCTTCCCAGCTCCACACGTATATGGACACTTCTTTTTTTTTTAGTTGAAAGGGTTGGAAGCAAAAAAACTCGTTTTTTAGTTTTGTGCTTTTCATGTTATTCTGGTCTCAAAATGAACAATATTTGTTATGTTTACATTACATCGTTCAGTCAGTGTTTTATATAATTCTTCATACAGAGAAAATCCCACTTTTTGGGCAGAAAAACAAGGATACTTGTGGAGCTCCTGCTCCAGTATGAGTATTCACTCTGTTTCCAGCATGTATCAATGTAGAGATGCCCTCTGTTTATTAACTCAAGCGATCCTTTTCCAATAAGTAAAGTGTCTCCCCAGGCGGCAGGATATCTGGTGAAATATGTGGCAGACAGTGTCATAACTGATGGGGCCACGTCCTCGGGACCTCACGGGATTAGTTTGTCAACCACTATGGACGACGACGTCTTCATGGACGGGACCCTGAGGGAGGAGGCGGAAGAAAAAACCCCAGATTCCCAGGAGGAGATGTCGGAGAAATCTGTGGTGAAGGTCAGCTCCGGAGCTGTGAGACAGGAAGTGTCTCAGGCCATCAGCGACAAGAAAGGCTTGCTCATCATTTTGAAGGAGGCAGACAAGGAGGGCAAAGAAACGAGTGTTTTGGTTGAAAAAGAGGAGCCCTCTGTCCTGGAAGGCTTGGAAGATGACAAGAATGAAATGTTATCTGCATCTATAAAGACAGAAACTCTCAAAGAGGACGCTTCCTCTGTTTTAGAAGTAGTCAGGATTATGAGTCCTAAACTAGAGTTAAAAACTGACGATGTGACTCAGATTAAACGTATTGACTCTCCGAAGAAGGCAATGGCATCATGGATCTCTGAGGAGGTGAAAACCGAGGCATCGGAGGACTGCAAAGGTGTTTCTGCGAAGGAAGTAAAAGAGATGGTGACTTCATACGAGGAGCAGCAGAAAGCAGAGATCTTCATCGTTCAGCCCAAGTCCAACCTGACTCAGATTACAGTTTCTGAATCTTCAGCTGCATCCTTAGCAGTGGTACTGTATGAAACATAAAACAACTATGTAGTTGTAGTTGTGGCTACCTCCTCTCATATCTTCATCGCCTACCCTCATTGACCTACCTCCAGCAGCAGTAGCCAAATGAGTCTAACAGTGTGAGCCCCGTGCATGGCTAAAGGTCCCCTAACACCCAGTGTTTTTCTGTTGCAGTCAAGCCCGCAGCTTCTTTTATGATGCTTACAGTTTTGGGTTTGAGTTTGTTTTTTGTTTACAGCCTAAAACGGCTCTCCATTCCTGAGCAGCTGACTGTCGCCACCAAAAAGGAAAGAAATGGGAGCTGACTCGTGTTTGTTTCTTTGCCATTTTTTTGCTCAGCTCCACCATTTGTTCCTTTCAGCTCCGTTATCGGTTCCCTGAAAGCGGTGACTTCATAGCCTGGCTGGATGCCACCGCTGCAGCTTTTCCCACCTCATCCCCTTAAATCCCCTCCCCCTGACAGAAAATTGGGGGGTAATATTGTATGGATCTACCTAAAAAAATGTATTTTCTCTGTTCTTAAACAGCTTTCAAAAGCATATTAGCAGGCATTGCTAAACTCTGATTCTAAAGCTGGGTTTCCAAACAGCTACATGATGGTTTTCCATACAATCCTTACTTTTCACACCTTTCATTTTCCCTCTTTATTCTATTGCTCCCTTCAACTGTTTAAAGTTCTTTTTCTGCTTTCTCTGTTTGTTTCCATTTATCCTTGCGTCCCATCAGTCTACACTGGGATGGGTTTCTTCCTCTCAAAAGGTAACCACACCTCTTAAAATAACCAACATTATCAGGTCCATCAGGTGTGACGTGAAATTGCTCTGTATTGCTTTGGTTTTGTGTTGTCATGGACAAAATCGTGATCTAATTGTACCATTACCATCCACAGGCATCAGATGAGCAGGAGGAGAAGACAGTGGTTGCCAAGGAAACGGAAGCAGTGCCAGCCAAGTCAACAGGGCCAACGGTGAATATCCAAATAGCAGAGGTTGCACAGGCCATCTCACAGTGACGGATTGTGAGAACAGAGAGCTCTATACTCTGTAACCGGTTCACAAATGAGTGGTTAGAGCTGCGCTAAAAAATCATCAAGCCTAGAGATAAAAATGTAGTGCTGAGCTGGAGTCTCCAGCACGGAGCATCATCAGAGAATGAAGCAGTGGGTGATGGTTAAGATGGAATCATGGCTGTATAACGTTCTCCAACAACCCTCCTTCATACAGTAGATGATCCAGAGGTCTCGGTTAATTTGTCCTTTAAGGAAAAAGAAGTACTGCTATCCCCAGATAGAGCTCAAATGGAGATGGATATTACATTTGGTACATTCTGGTGATAAAGTGTCAGTTTTGATGGAAGAAGAAATGGAAACTGAGTCTTGGGAAGAGTTCAGAATTCAGCCTACACAGAGGCACTCCTGCTGAGCTCTTTACATCACCTCCAGCTGGCTCTCAGTCGGAGGTAACTCTGTATCAGCTCCTCAGCATTGTACCCTCATTACTACCGCAGCTCCTCCTGGTGACTCCATCTGTCACCTGTATCCACTTCCCAAAAGCATAGACCTGTGTCTCAGCCTCCTAACCTCACCGTTAGCTGTTAGAGGATCTATAATGTGATATGATGCACACACTTAATTGAAACCTTGTGATTCCTCAGCACCCTTCACTGGATTAGAGACTAATGCATGACTGGATGCTCATTTAGATTTTTAAACATTGCAGTGACTGTCTTTGGTATGTTTTATTAGCATGTGGTGCTTATTTGTTCCATCAGTGGGGTGTTATTTTGAGAACTAAACTTTGGGGAAGTTTATTTGACAAACAGCATTTAGCTGAGTGAGCACAGATGGGTTAAAATGTTCTCTCTGCAGAAACTTACTTGTTCCTGTTTTCTTTATTACCACTAGACTCCAGACGGCATCGATGCTACTGCTAAAGAGGTGCCAGTGGTCCACACGGAGACAAAAACCATTACCTACGAGGCTGCAGAGGTACGCATAGACCTAAAATCACTGACTGTTGTATCGATGTAGGTCAAGCATTCCCTCCCATTAGTAGTTTGTTGTTCTGGCAACTGGTAGTGATGCAGAATACAACAGAAATGTTCTCTGAAAAGCCAAAAGAAGCAGATCATCAGAGCTTAAACCTGCGAGGATGAATCCCAACACTACAAGTGATGCAAGGCTTAAAAAGTGAGATGAACAACTTTTCAGTGCTGGGAGATATTGACACTTAAAAGCTTTACAACATATTAAATTTGACAGAAATTAAACATGTGAAAAGGAGTGAGAAATGATTACAAGCGTGCAGAGTAGTTATCTGACTGTACAGTTTGATTCAGCCCTGAGAAGCTTTATAGAGGCTCACTATGGTCTCCCAGTGCAGACATACTTACTACTGCGGATTATAAATAAAGCTCTGTACACCACCTGTAGTGCTATGGAGTGTTTCATGAGCTCAGTGAGCACTTATAAACATGTTTCATGCATAAATCAATTTTTATTTATAAAGCCCTTTTCATACTGAAGCTCAAAGTGCTTTACATGTTGGCTAGTTTGATTTATCTGCTGATATTGAGGCCACCGTCATCGTTACTAAAAACTGGCTCAGATTAATGGTTTATTAAACTCGGGCATAACGGCTGAGGAGAGCCTTTTCTTTTATTGTTTATAAGTGTTTTAGAGAAATGAACTCTTAAACCTGCTCATCGACAGGCTGAAACTAATGGTGATGCAGACCCCGGGGTGTTGCTGAGTGCTCAGACCATCACCTCAGAAACCACCAGCACCACAACCACCACACACATCACAAAGGTCAGGTTGCATCTGTTGTCTTGTTAGTTTTTATACAACTGAGTCAAACTTTAATATGCAAGAGCGACAAAACCTTTTTAAACATATTACCAAAAATAACCTTATTTTGTGCCTCACTTCCTCTTAAATCTTTGCATATTGTGAGCAGAGCGTTATCGTTTAGAAAAACAGAACTTAGAATGTACCTGTAAATATATTAAGATTTTATCATTTAATTAGTAAAATAAATACTACAGAGTACTTTTATACACGAACACTGTACAGTGTAGTTGAAAATAAATTAAAAGCTCTTAATTGTTAAAAAAAGAAAGATGATCTCTTTTGTCAGACGGTGAAAGGAGGAATATCTGAGACGAGAATAGAGAAGAGGATCGTCATCACTGGAGATGCAGACATAGACCATGATGAGGTATATTAATCTCTTCATGCTTTTCATCCTTTTTCCTGTTTTTAAACATTTTTTCATTGTATTAAAACTGCTGAGCGACGAGCAGCAGAGACTTAAGCTGAAAACACACCGGTGGCAGCTTTCTGTGAAGCGCTTTGTCTTCTGAGTGTAGACACTCCTAAAATGTGACGTATGTGGGATGTATCGGGAGAGGTGTGTAAAATGGATGAGGAGAGATTACTGGCTTTCCAGACTCCAGCAGAAATATGCTTGTTTAGATGAGCTTTAGTTTAACATGAGTGTATCTCCACACAAACTTCATCTAATGTGGTGTTTTATGATAAATATTTCATTTTATTTTACAGATTGATTAGAAATTGAATTTTAAAATTAATCCCACCAAATAAAACAATTGTGCAACCTGTTGTAAATATTGTAGATCACTTATGCTCCTTTCAAAGTTGATCTCGTATGAAGATATTCAGCACAGCATCACTTTTATGTGCACGGGCATCGTATGAATCATGGGATGCATGGGAGCAGGATGCTGCCGGTGTGTTTTTACCTTTTGCAGATGTATTGTACATGCAGCCACAGGATACATGTGACACATTATTAACTCATAAATAAGTTTAATACATACTGGAACTATGACATGTGAGTAAAAGGTGACTTCGCTGTTTGCTTACTGTCTTAAAATCCAAATCCCTGCTCCCTTTCCCATTTTCTGTCTCCCCCCGGTGATCCCTCCTGGTACTGCACCCTTATATATAGGCTCTGGCTCAGGCCATAAAGGAGGCTAAAGAGCAGCATCCTGACATGTCAGTGACCAAAGTAGTAGTACATAAAGAGACAGAGATCACGCCAGAGGACCGGGAGGACTGACCCAGGTAAGATAACAAGACCCCAGTCCTGGTCCGGGCCCTGTCTGGTAGAGTGTGGGCTCTGACATGCTGCTTTCCCTTTAGCATTTTCTCTTGTTGGCTGGTCCTGATAATCCAATTGCTGCAGCTTTTAGAGTGTGGGCATTATGCTGTTGTCATCTCAGCTTCCCTCCTGTGCAGGAGAAAAGGCTGCATGTGGCTGTGTGCACACAAACCGGGTGCTATAGTCTCCACTAGTAATAACAAGGCTTCAAAATCTTTAATGCTGCTGGCAGTCTCACACAAGCTCATGTCATTTGAATGCAAGGCTGCCACCTGCTGGACAGAAACCTAATCTCTTCAGAACCTGCACTGTGTAAACACATTTATTTTTTATTGTCATTAGAAATACTTATCAGCGTTTGGCTAAAATGCAAATAGTAAACATTCAACAAAGTACTAATGTGTATTGCAGTTTTCTATCAAGGTATTCTACATTATGTGCACATTGTGTTGACCCACAACTGATGGGTGATTAAATACCTGCTGAACCGGCTTGTGAACTGCACATGCACCCATAAGGAGTGAAATCTGATCTTGCATGTACACAGATGAGCTTCTAACAAAAGCCTACACATTAAAACATTTCCTTTGTTTTGCATAAAACCCATGACTAAATTAAGTCATTATTCAGGAAATTAAATGAAAAATGACATTAAAATGTTGCGTATTATTATACTTGTTATGGGAACTAACTCCTGAGATGTGTTTTTAGGACTGCTTCTGCATTTGTTAACCATAAATAGGTCAGCTGTCCATGATGCAGTGTTAAACTCCACAAATGCAGCCGTGTTTGTTTCAACTTGCCCGCTGTCAGAGTCGTGCAACAAAGCTGCATGAAGGACCTTGTCTTTGTTTCTTAAGCATTTTGTCTGGGTGGAAGCTGCTCGCTGGGTAGTTTTCCTGAAATCACCTTTTGGCTCTGAAGCTTATTTCATTAGCGTCTGACTGATGCGATTCCAAGGCACGGGGCTTGGGATGAGCAAGCGTGCATGTGTTTGCATGCGTGACTCACCAGATGGGAATGCTTGGCTTTGTGTTCTGCAGCCCTGCCCTCGGTTGTGTGTGCACTGTTTAATGTCTGTGTGAGATGGGCACTTGTAATGCTACATGTTATCTATTTAAGGTTTCACACAACGTGGGCCAAAATGAAGAAAAGACTAAAATCATACTTTGTTATTTTTAGGAAACTGACCTGCGAGGGTTTGTTAGAAACCTTTGGAAGTCGGATTTTCACCCAGTTTGACTGATGCATTTTATTTTAGGGCTGGTGTTAGAGCCAGTTTCACATTGGTTCTTTCACAGAGGTGAATCCATATCTTTTACTTCCTTTTAACCCTCTATAAATACTGCACACCAATCACTCCCAGCACTGAATTATACGCTCTCCCAGTAAAACGTGATACATCCCTCCCATGTTCTCATTGCTGTTCCTGGTTTGTCTGTTTGCCACTGATCTCACGTTCCTTGTGATGATCAACATCATGTCCTGTGTTCAGCATCGTATCCATTTATTACCTGGCTTTCCTGTTCCAGGTATTAATCACACTTAAGAAGCTCACCTGTTCCCACATGTGGAGAAATAAATCACTTTATTATTCATAGTGTTGTACCCTTAGAAAAAAACTATTTTATGGTTCAGTTTTATTCTGATTTATTTATTTAACCTTCACACTTCCACTCAGCTTAATTTCTTTTTTTTTTCTTTAAATTTTACTAAGTAGTTTTAATCCCAAATTTTGGCCTCACGCAGCAGATTTTCAAAAAGTATTTTTTACCCACTAGCCTGTATGTGTTTAATGTATGTTTGCATCTTTATGAGCACCTCTATTAATGTGAGTAGAACTGCTGCAACCTTTTGTCTCAGTTTGACAGGCTGGCTGTGGCTGTAAAGCCTCAGAAGTGATTAAACATGCATGATGCACTCACTTCAGACTCCTTTGTTCTTCCAGGAATAACATCGAGGGCTACTTTCAGGTCCGCTTCCGAGAAGCCAACGTCCACAACTCTGCATTTTACGTCGGGACTCTCAGAATATAGAAAGGTTCCTACTCTCCAAATGCCGCAGCTCGCTGCCAGTGGCAAACATCACCTGCAAAGCAAATAGATGCATTCTGCATGAGAACGACGCAATGCTGCATTATCAAACTAAATGCAAGATCATAGTGAAAACCACCTGATTTCCAAAAGGTTCTCAATACATCTGCACGCCGAAACCCTGTGTGCAGCAAGCGTACCGTTTGCTTCCACTGCCTTATGACTTTAATGCATTTTTATGATTATTGAGAATAAAAATTGTAGCAACATTTTATTTATAAATAAAGCCATCACTCCAGAAACCTAAAATTGCTGTAGGCTGTACATGTTAGAGAGCATACACTATTTAACCTTGCTGTAGAAGTGCCAACCTCATCGTTTCACTCCTTTATGCAATGATTTTCCATCAGGTACAGAAATCACCACAGCACTGTACATATCAACGCTTTCCCAGGAAAATGGCTCATTATCTTCCATTGATGATTTGTTTCATGTCTTTTGAATTTCATTTTAATTTTTACTGTAATTTCAGTGGACCTTTTTTTTAAATTTCAGTTGCTTACACCATTGCCACATTTTACACGTTTGTTGAGGTAAAAGGCATGGAATCGAAAGAAAACAAGATGTTTACAAGCCCATGCAGGCTTTGAATGTTATCTGGGGTAGAAGACGGTTGCAGTACAAGTCTTAGGGGCTTGTGTGACTGTGAGGAAGGAGGTCAACTACTCGAGCTCTGCCCAAACTAGATGCAAAGGCAAGATGTGTGACCACAGTCTATCCTAAACATGCAAAGCCATGTTCTTTCACAGAATGGTGACATAAATGTGACTATAGCATTTATTCTTTATTTGCCCTGTTCCTCTGAAATAATAAAAACGACTACAGTACCAAAACTTGTCTGTACTGGACTTTTGTTTTAAATGGCTGGGATTTTCTCCGTCTGAGAGTATACATGAAGTAAAATATGCAGTGAAATAAGTCGGATCAAAGGTTTAATAATGCAATAGTAATGTAATTCATAGTACTGCTGAACATAAAAAACATGAACAAATAGAAGACAAAATAAAATGTAGTGAAAAGTGATAGAAATCCTAGAAAGAGTTGTAGTTAAACAGTTATGTCGCCACCTGCAGGACAATAGCCTATTTGAAGACTTTCAGTCAGGGTTCAGACCACACCATAGCACAGAAACTGCATTAGTTAGAGTCACAAATGACTTATTAGCTACAAACAATAGATTGATCTCAGTCCTGGTTCTTTTAGACCTCAGTGCTGCCTTTGACACTATTGACCACAAAATCTTACTCCAGAGATTA
>JBAMHV010000008.1:19477490-19487885 GCA_037177535.1 Pseudomugil gertrudae
GGTGTGTGTGGAGCGAGAATAAGCAGGAATTCAGACCAAAGCATTGCGATTCTACTTTATACAGACAATAAATGAATGATTTACATGTTAAAAGGATTTAAAAGCATCATATATCTCCTTTAACACACTTTTTAGAGGTTTTCCTGATCTTGTGATTTCCACTTCAGGATTGTGTTATGTCATCTTGTCTGTCTGCGTATAAATCAACCATTAGATACTGGTTTATGCTTTTGTCCCTGTGTAAAAAAAATGATTTCATTTGTGGGAATTATGTTGAGAAATATTTCTCTAACCCTTTAAAACTTTTTAGCCACAACGCTTTCCCACACAGCTTTCTGTATATAACACTTCCAGTAACAGCACAAATCATATACTTAACTAATGTGTAACTCATGACTAACTAATGCTTTAATCTGTGCAGGATCTATCATTAAATCTGTGTGATCTATCTCAACCTTAAATCTAACTAACACCCGCTCCATACCCCTCCTCTCTGACACACACGTGTATATCTGCTCATACTGACACATATGCAGCGCGGCATTAAACAGTATTTGTATTTTTAGAAATGTACGAGACAAAATAATATGAAGGTGACTCGAACATCTGTAAGTTGGTCCTAAACGTATTTAAAGAGAAACATGATTCTGTTCCTGCAGATGTAGCTGCAGAGGTCCTGCAGAAAGGATTGTAGTTTCTCCTCATATGTGCATGATAACATTTATAAAATAGATTTAATTTGCTTGCTGATGAAGTTTTAAAATAAGGGTTTGCATAATAAGCACATGCTTCAGCCAATACGTTTTGATTAGCCGTAAGTTATGCATCATTGGTTTTGTGAGTTTTAACTCGAATTCCTTCATTGCTATTTAAACTAATATTAATTCTTTCATAACAAGAATTACACTCTTGTATCTGCATCTGTCAAAGCAGAAATCCTACTTTATGGACTTTAAAATGAATCTAATGGTACATCAGTCTGATCTCGAACCACTTTACAATTCAGTACAGAGAGCAGAGATTATTTCTTGATTTGTCAGATTTTCTTTAAACGAAGCTCTAATGTAGCTGTTAAGATTGTTATAAATCATAATAAAACCATCGGAGGATCATGAAGTGAAACATTAAACACATGTATAAAGGTAAGTTTAAGCTATACAACTATGATTTACCCGTCAGTATAAAACCTTTTCTCATAAAGGTAAATGTCAGAAACATGACTGCAGTGAAAGAAGTTATGGGAAAATCAACCCTTTTAAAGAGAAGTGAGTCTAATATGTTTCCTGCCTTCTACCTGTGATTCAGGGATCTATTCTAAGGATGCTTTAACTCAAATTCAACTGTTTGCATAAAAAAGTGTCAACATGTAGACAAAGGTAAGACAAAAACATGCATGCCATTCGGTTGAATATTAGCAGGGTAGAGCTAAAGCTGCTGCACTTTTAAACATCGATGCGTGTTAGCTTGAACAAAGTCAAGAGCTTCAAAGTGGACAGGTGTCCAAACATCAGCTATCAGAGGTTGTCTCCAGAAGAGCTCTATTTTTATGTTTAATCTGAGGACTTCTGTGCTGAGAGAAAATAAATGACTAAAGGTATCGCTTGGATCTTTTTCCGCTTGACCTCTCCTTGTCTCTGTCTGAGCATGGAGGGAACTTTGATGTGAGTTTGGAGTACTGAGAGAGGCCTTTGTCTGCTGCTGCTGGACGCTGGCACCACAGGGACCTCGCTATGCGACGCGCAGCGAGACAAAGTCTCCGAAAATATTGACTCATCACCAGAGCAGTGTTTATGTGGAATCTGATAGCAGTTGTCTTGCAGGCATATTGAATTTTAAAGGTGAATGCTGGCAGGTTTTGCCAGTGAAGCAACTTTGTTTTTAGGCTAACGTTTGATGGAAAGCCAGCAGTGATCCATCTTCTTACCAAACAAGTCAGATTTAATGTGTGTAAATATTTGTTTACCACACCTTCCTGCTTGGTTGTTAACTCGGTGCCACATATGATGATAAAACGCGAGGACACTGCTGGACACAGAGGAGATTTTTAATCTTACAGCAGTTAGATAAACTAATTCCCTACATCTGTCTTCTCCCTGTCACACAATCGTCTCCAAAGTTTTAAAATAAAGTTTTGACATTCCATATATATATCTATAAACAAGCTAATATCACACTTATGTTTGTTTGTTGCACAAGTAAATAAACACTAAAGTCAGTAAATTCACACTTTTATGACTAAACAGCATAAAAGTTTGCAGTGTTAATGGTAGAAAGTTGTAACTGATGGGAGAAGCAAACTTTTAGCATGAGTTGTTGGGCTGCTTGGAATAACTATATGTAATGAAATTATAAGGAAGCACAGAGAAGCAAGAATACATAGATATGTAAATATAAAATGACACAACCCCCTAAATGCAGAAAAACCCACCAGTAAAAAAATGTTTTTTACCTACACAGTGATGTTAACCGTAAACTAACTTATGTAAGCTTGCATATGCAGAAACTAACTATAAATTTACTTTTTACATTTTCAACCAGCCCAACTGGGACTTTAGATGGATTTGCACCAGAGGTGGCCAACCGTCCCTGAGAGTGTTATGGGTTTACCTGCTGCAACACACCTGACACCAGTGGTGGACATTTATGGTCCAGAAAGTAAAAATCCTGTCTGGCAGCTGTCCCGACCAGTCACCAAACCAGCTGCATTTAATCAGCTGGTTAATCTGCCAGGTAAACAAGCTTGTTAGTGGTAGAGCCAAAAACATGGCAGGACTTTGACTGGATTTGCTGGAATAATTAGCTGACTTGTGCAGAGTTTGATGTCAAGCTTTGCACAAGTCTGTTAATAATCTTTCATTTGAGTCAGGTGTGTTGCAGCAGGGAGACTTGTGAGACTGTAGCTCTCAGGAACTAGAGTTGGCTTCCCCACACCTAAACTCTTATCACATTCATCGGCCTCTTTTTTTCTCATGCGCTTTAATGTGTCGGTGACCGAGTTTGTCTTCATAACATCAAAAATAAAGCTTTAAAACAGCAACTTTGGGGCAATACTCATCTGTATACAGCAAACACTGGAGCTACATCACATTTTATTAAGGTTAAAGTATAATTAGATACTGTCTGCATTGCTTTGCTTCTGTGCCAGACATAAATCTGTACATAATAACTTGTGACTACTGAAGAACTGGTGTAAAACGATGCTGGATAATAAACTAAGGGTCTCACACGACTCCACTTTAGAGGATCATTTTGTTTTGCACTTCCTGCTCAAAGAAATCACTCTTCATTCAGAGTGTCGTGTGTTTGCTGATCCAAATTTCACATTTATAATCAAACTTTATTGACAGGATATCGACTGCACGGTAAAACAAAACACTGCTTTGCACCACAGATGTCCCCAGCTGGAGATGACCACTGGAAGTATCCCCCCCTCGGCTCATCGACTTTCATCCTCTCACACATGACTCAAATCGGCCAAGAGCTGATGTTATCAGCCGTCGCCGCTTCCTCAGTCTGCTGTGATCTGCAGAGAGCTCCGGGAACAGTGAAGGCCTTGTCTCAAAACCATCACAAGTGCTCAACAGCACCACTGTTAAAGGTTTTAAACCCACTATCTGGCAATAAGCACAGACGTGATGTAAAGCAGTGGTTTTCCAGATAGTTTATGGTGTGGTTGTCAAAGGAAACCTCTTTGTTTACCAGGTAGTTCATCCCAGTTTATGAATGGCTTGAATAAAACAAAGAAGGCAGTATAAAGACGTTTTTCTACACATTTCGTGGGAAATCTAAAATGGCATTTATCTGGTCGAGCCTTTAAGACTTGGATCGAAAGCGGATGTTTCTTTGCTGTAACTCTAAAGGCTAACATTTCAGACCACGGCTTAACTCCGGCCAAAGAAAGAGCAACACCAATAGAGCTGTTTTGTGAATAAAACCAGAGGGGAGATCACATTGCCCAAGTGCCTAAGAATCAACGATTTACCATAAACACCTCAAGGGTAGAAGGTTGGCAGGCCGATTTCAGAGGGACTGCAATCCCCTCCTGCCTAGCAGTTGTTCTTTCAGCTCAAAATGGGGACATTGTGCAAAGAACAGGTGGAGTAACAGCAACTTTACTTGTACATCTCGGTAATGCAGTGCATGTGAATATAAACGGGTCAAGAAGTTGCCTTTAAATACACAACCTCATTTGCACATACCTGCCCCGGTGCACACACGGCGACCCTGCTGAAGTGTATGGGTCATGAGCTGGATAAAAATGATGCCAGTTTAAACCGGAGGTGATTGAGCGGTAAAAGGTAGTGGAAAAATTTATATCCACTTCCTGCACCTCCTGCACAGACACAAGCTAAACATATCAAAGATGTCGGGGCTACAGAGCTCACATCTGAGGTCCATCCATCATGTCATTGACACTGAGGGATGAAGAACCTGTAAAGACTCCTTTACGACCTCAGATGTTGGACAGTTAAGGATAAGAGTCTGCTTTCCTAGAGAAGAGCTCGCTGTTTTGTTAAAGAATAGGCCAGAAGCCACCTTCCCCCTGGGCACAGACCTACAGGAGGGTCCACAGCCTCCAACACTGACACAAGACATCCATACGAATACATACCTCCATATTCATCTGGAAAACCTGCTTTTCTTTTTATTTCTTTGGTGTCTGCATATATTCACCAATGTCATTGATTGGAGTCCCTGTCATTGTTGCTCTTTTGGGTCTTTTTTTGGCTTCAGCTCTAATGAGCTGCTTTTATTCTTCATTTTAAGCTAATTTATGACTTTATTGTGATATTTGCTATTTGTTGCTGATTTACATTACAACACCTGCAATGCTTTTTATGTTTTAAACACTTTGAATTGTGCTAAATTGTGTCTTTCCTTCTTTTCAGTCTTTTTGAGCATGTAAATCTTTATTTATTTATTTATTAAGGCGTTCTGGGTCTGCTCATAGCTGTTTTATGTCATGTAGCATTTCTATGCCATTTCATCTCACATCCATGTCGATAGGTAGACACAAAGGTTTCAGACTAGCAGGCCTGAATCATGGGTACCCTGCATCTTTTGGCCTACCTAACCTCATCCCCCATTAACCCAGTCACTTATCCATCACAGGTCATAAATTAGGTGAAAGGTAATCACCTCCTCTAGTACCATATTTTGGCTATTTTCTACCTAGTTCATTTCACTTTTGCACCCCCTCACCTGAATGTGAAAGCATGTAATTTAAATCCTATTACATAGTATGATAATCCTCATCTTACGATGAGCTCTTGTACAGTTAACACACACTCCAGTCTCCATTTGTGGGCTTCTGCTTCACATTGAGACAGTCAGCAAATGAGAAGCTTTCCAATCTGAGAGAGGGAAAGATGGCTGGCCTCATGGTCCTTTATTTTTTTACATTTGTACCTTTAACTCTTGCGTCTCCTCAGTTACCCCATTCTACTCACTATCCTACGTGTGTGAGAGACTGAGGGGTGATGTGGTTTTAGGACGCCTTCCAGGGCAGCAACATATTGCTGGTGTTATCTGCTTGGCAAAGGACACAATGTAAAAGGCAATGTTGTCCTGCCTCTGTCCCACAGTAAGGTCTGTCGTTACCCCTAAAAAGACACGTTGCATTGCCATTAGTGATTTTGGTGACGTCTGGCTCATGTGTGTCATATGGTATTAGGCCAGACAAGTCTATCCTGCAGAGCAGATGAACATCTGGTGACGTGAAGATAATTTGCGGCCTTTTAACTTAAACACACGAGAGTGGCGGTGAGATCCCTCAGCTGTGGAGAGGGATAGAGCAGCACAGGTCACTAAATCTAACGAAAGGCTAAAGACTTAAAACCTTGTTGTGAGACGACATGTGCTACCAGATTGACAGGAAAAATAAAAACACGAGGGCTCTGTTAGTTCAAATGTGTAATTGTGTCAGTGATGTCTGCTTGTTACAGCTCTTCATCTTCAGATTTCTCACACATAATTTCATCCAAGACTCCTCTAATTCAGTCTGACATGTGGTATCTTTGAAATCACACTCGTCTCCACTGGAATTATTGTTTGACTTTTGAGGTTTGGACGATCTTTGTCAACATACTGTAAGCTTGGAGAGAGCCAAGGGTTCAAAAGGGTAGATGTCAAGTTTAGGAGCATCAAATAAGCTGTATTTGAGCAAATTAATTACTTATCAGCGTATATATTTGCTAGGCCAGATATTTTTACAGACACACTAATGTGACAGTGAAATAGTCAAGTTATTATTATAAGGGTGTAAGAAACAGGTCAGGTGTGTTATTCTGTGGTAGTCAGGAGGGATTTTTCCTGAAGTGTAGCGGTATTGGTATAAAAAATTAAAGTTAAAAAGCCAATATTGAACATTGCTAATTAAAACTCATCTTGTATAACGTGATAAGGTCCTTGTTTTTCATTTGGGTGACAGCACTACGCTTCAATAGAACAATACTTGGGTGTAGTTTTTGGTTTCTCCGCCCACCACCGCTGATCTCACACGTTGATAGACACTTCTACATTATACCTCAGCAAACACCACATGGTCCATGTGAGACTGCTTTTGAAGCATTTTGTCCAAGTACAACTTCCAAGTGTAAGAATAAATATTCATGCTTCATTGCTGGAAAAAAGAAATGAAAACATTCACACTTACAAGCTGGCATTGTTCTGTTTTCATCAATGGCATTTAGTACTGCAGTATGCACACACATCTACCCGCCTGAATGAAAACATCTGGGCTCGCTTATTTACCATCTGCCAGAAAAAAAGCATTGTCACGATGGATCTTATTGCTCCTGGTAGCTGATCCACATCTGGAGCATCTGGCACTTTTCAGCATAACTTGAAATATTTTCTTTGTGTCCTTGTTTTGTTTATTGAAGTTGAGGTGTAAACCACGAGGGCATCTTAGGGGTAAGTAAAAGTGTCTCATCTTTTACTAACCCACCTGTAACATATCAATTTCAAACTGAAGGCACATGTCTTGTGATCGCTTCTCGTGTAATGTCAGCAACAGCGAGTGTTTAGCCTGGAATTGACATAGACAAAAAAAATATGGTTGATTAGGATGACAGCAATGAAAAGAAATTTCTTTCTCAGTGTATTTAACTTTGGCAAACCAAGCCAAACACAGTCTGTAGCATTGCTCCGTAGAGTTGTGGCTGATATTAGGGAATTAAAAACACATTAATCTAAATAGTATTTAAATAGCTAATAGTATTTTTCCTCATATCTCGGTTTAATCATAAAGCTCATACATCCAGATCTGGATGTATGAGCAAACTTTCTTGCTGGTCAATGGGCTTACTTCTATCAAGGCAAGGTTAAAGAGGTTAAAGAAAAGCTCATTTTCTCTTTGGTGGGTAAGATAGAAATCAATCCTCAATCTATTTCCCAACAGAAACCACATGTGAACAAGCTGCCAGCTGTCACATGACTGAGTGAAATGTATCATGTGATGGCTTCGTGTAAATAGACCATGAAAAATAAACCTTTTCTCACATTAATATTCAGATATAAATGAGTCAGATTTTTTTAATGACATATTAACCTAAATGTAGACTCAGAAACAGGAGGCGGGGGAATGAAACTGGCAGCCTGCACAGGGCAAGTAAAGTACATACATAAAGAAAAGGGCAGGAAAACATGTCTGATCTGACAAGCTGAGAACCATGATGATAATCTGTAAAGGACAGCAAACAGGTGTGTGTGTGCGTGTGTGTGTGTTAGTTAGGGACAGCCACGGAGCAATCAGCAGAACTCAAACAGGTGCGGGGCAGGTAAACATTGAAAGAAAACTAACAAAGCAGTACCAGCAGGTTTGTGTAAAATAAAATGGAACATAGACAGCAAAACAAATCTTAATGCTCACTAAGCCACAGGATCCACAGTTCATGACAAACTGTGAAACATAATGTGCTTTCTCTGTGTAAAATGTTTGTGTGTGTTGTTTTTTTTAATAAACTTGTTAAATATACTTTATTATAGGAACAATTATATCCTGAGCTTGATGTACTTTTTATGCTAAACAAACTTAATTAAGTAAAATGAATTGCATGCATGTTATTCATGTAGGCCTTACACATAAAACACAACTTCAGTGTTTATTTGAAAGGGACGATGTGCAATTAAAATGAAATTAAAAATACTTTATTAATCCCACAGGGATTATAAAGATTGCATAACTGCGTCAGAGTTAGCTAACAGTTAATTTGCATCAGCAGTCCCTGGGCAGGTACAAACATTACCGGTAAATACAAAATAAGATTTTACATAAAAACAACTGACATCAAATTAAGACTAAATACACGTACAACAAGACAGTGTAAAATAAAGCTATATAATAAAACATCATCAATACAATTTAGCACAATATAAAGATGTAAGCTTTACAAAGCATTAATTTAAGTCATATTAAAGGACCCTTCTGAAGTTATAACAGTTATTTTTATGAAGTGTGTCAAGCCCGGGACGCAGTATTGAGTGTGGGTGCAGTCTTACACTGATTTGAGCCAAAGTTTAGGCCACTTTTTTAAAACGGTACAACGCTCTCAGACCCTCTGATATCTGTGGAAAGGAAATTCCACATCCCCACCACTTTTACACAAAACTCCTCTCTCACTCTGAAAACGCTGTTCAGTTCCACTGCTGATAAATCCAATTCAGCATTTCTTCCTCTTTCCAGGAGTTTTTCACTGATTATCTCCTCGTGTCTTTCCTCTTCATGTTGCTCTCTTTCTCTTCCCATTCATGACATGTTTCGTTTTCTCCAAAAATGTTTAAACACACCTCCAAATCAGTGTATAACCATCTGATTTAACATGTTGCTATGGTGACACCCGTAGCAGAGTGATATAACAGTGATTTAAATTCCTGATATGTTTGCACAGATATACTAAAATAATGCACCCCATTTAAAACTGCATTTCAGGAGGCATAGTGAGATAAAATTTTTAGCTAAAATTCCCAAAGCACTGATGTCTAATTTAGCTTTAAATACACATGAAAAAAAAGTCTATTTTTATCTGAGAGAGGACTTTAAATAAGTGTTCATTGATGAATTAAACAACACAAAGTTTGATTTACAACCTGAAAAGTAATTGACACAAAACTCTGGATATCTGGTAAGGTGTTCTGGGCACATTCCTCCAGGAGGAGATTCACCAGTAAAACAGATGGATGTACACAAATCTATTGTTCTTCTTGTTCAACATTATCCCAGCACTGAGGTCATGACATTAACTTCATAACAGCCTCATAAAATAGGATTTCTGGAGCCCTCACAGCCCCCAAAAAACTCTGTCTCTCCATGTGGTTTTGTCAACAACTGTTACCAAAGAGCTGCTTTGTCCTAAACACCGAGTGGTAATAATTTAGGAGTCTTTGGGTTGGTGCTCGGTGCTTGTTGCCTGGTGAGGCCGGCAGAATGAGTCTCCTGCAGGTCAGAAGCATCAGAGCTGTGGAACAGATGCACACGATTAACTCAGGCTACTTCAGATTAGTCGTCTTTTGAAGTTCAAGTTCTTTTTTTGTGACATTTCTTTTGGAGACCGGCGACTGTAACCAGAGACAGAAGGGAGGGCTGGCTGAGCCGGGGAGATGGAAGTGGGGGGTTGGAGTAGGGGGTGGTGTAGGGATCTTTTTGGGTGGTCTGTCCCTGAATGAGGAATGCTGAGAGTTTGCCTTTGAGCTCAAACAGATTGCTCTGTCACTCAGTATCTGATTTGGCTCTCAAAAACCAAAAATACAGCACCTGCAAACACACGTTTAACTTGCATAGAAATACATTAAAGAAACGAATTATATCATTTTGTTAAACAATAAAATTACAGAAAGCTAACTCGTTCAATGCAGCGCTGCTTTCTGTTTGCTCTGTTACCTCTTACAGCAGTTTCACAGGACCTTTGTGACTGTGGCTTGTTAAAGACAATGAGGCCTCAGTAAACCTCTTTTTCTGCAAACAGACCTTAAAGCTGCAGAGAATCACATCATTTGCTTCACTTCTCTTTCTGGGCTAAAGATTAACCAGATGTATTGCTTTGATGCTTTCACAGAGGATCATCGTGAATATCCTCGGTCGGAAACGACGGGGAACAAGCAGGCCAGAATAAATGCAGGCCAGTTTGGGAAATGTTTTGAGAGTTAAAAAGAAGTTCTTTCACTGTCAGGAACAAGCTGCAAACGGTTTGGTTAACAAAGCTGTACAAACTGAGCCAGTCGGTGAATAGCTGTCACTAAAATGACTATTGTTACACCAAAAGCTGCTTTTGTGAATCTGTCCAGAAATCAGCTGCTTAATATAGTAAAATATTTAGTACTGGGTTAGTATTATACCATACTGCTGGGTTAGTACTATACCATACTGCTGGGTTAGTACTATACCATACTGCTGGG
>JBAMHV010000008.1:19526073-19536729 GCA_037177535.1 Pseudomugil gertrudae
CACACACACCTTATAACCCTGTTCTGAGGTGCGTCTTCAGAGTGACTCGTTTTGGTGCCGTCTCTTTAAATGTGAATAAGGCCTGTTAAGCCCCGCCCCCTCCAGGTCACAGGAAATTCAACTCTACCCTGTTCCACCATGTTTGTAGTTAGTGGATACGAATGGCTCCCCTGTGGGAATAAAAACATGATATTTTAGTGAAGGGATTGGATCAACAATAAAATCATAGTTTTAATGATCTATAAATAACATTTTTAGTCTTAATCCAATCTTTTTTTTTCAACTCGCCTTGCTCCATTTTGTAGAGGTATGGTGCTCTTTTCCTCTTAAGAATCAAGAAGTGTTGCAGAAGTTTCCATAGCTGTTGTGAGTAGCCCTGTACGATCACTGAATAGACACAAAAACTGGTTTGAATTGATGTCTGATAATGTTGACTGTGCAGTGTTGAGGTCAAGATGTTGACATCCTGAACTTACTGTTTCAGCTGAAGTCTTTCAGCTGAACTTTTGTTGAACTCAAGTCTTGATATTTCTCCTTAACCTGCTACGTGGGTGTGTACCCACATGATAACCATGAGCGTGTAACCACATGATAACCATGGGTGCTTCTGCGTTGCTTCCACTATACAGTCACCCTTGTATTACCAAATAAGAATGGGTACTCTGTTTGTAGGTGACACAGACGTATAATGTATTCAGCAGCTCGTCAGGCACTTCCTGCCATAGTTTTGCTTGCTGAAAGACGTTTTGTTACATTTCCACAACATGGAAAGAGCTAACTTACCAGTCTAATAATACTGAGGTAACAGCGAGTTGGTTTTGCATCCTTTCTGTTATTTCATCAGACTCCAACGAGGAAATTATTTGCAAAGATTGACTTGTCTCTCTCTTGCTTTTGCTTTCTTGCCTTCTCAGATACTGTTTTCACCTTGTTTTCTTTGTTCAGCCATGTCGAACATTCATTTGAAGAAGAAAAAGTAGCACAAAGCAGAGCTTTGCTGCTGTTTATGGAGGGAGAGCCTTAAAGCAAAGCGCTGTAGGTCACATGATCACATGAGAGACGGATCCGCTTCTACAAAGTTACATCTGGTTTCTGAAAAGAGCAGCTCCCTCTGAGCACCAACACAAGTCAAACAATATATATTACTTCAGGAAACATCTATTATTCCTAACACTTACTAATGTTTGGGGCAAAAATTACACAGTAATCCTTTAAAAAACGTTGATTTGTGAAAACCATTTTATAAGTAATGCTAATAACTTTCACAGTTTTATCTGAACGCTTGTTTTTTCCATTGCAGCTGTGAGGTGAGACCAAGCCCAGAGTTTCTGACGCGATCCTACAGGTTTTACCCCAACAACACTTTCCATGCCCACCAGTTTTATTACGAGGACAATCACTGCACCAAACCCACCTACACACTGGTGATCCGCGGTCGGCTGCGCCTACGTCAGGCCTCCTGGATCATTCGTGGTGGCACAGAGGCAGATTACCACCTCCACCGTGTCCAGATAGTAAGTCATACAGCCACCGTAGCCAAAGAGCTGAGCCAGAGGCTCAGTCGTAGCTGCAGAGGAGCCATGAAGGGCCCCTGGGAGCCCAGCATGCTCTACGAGCTGTGGAGTGAGGAGGGGAGCTACGACTGCTCCAGGGAGCTCAACTTTGCAATGCATGAGCTGCAGCTGATCAGGGTTGAGAAGCAATACCTGCATCATAATCCGGATCACCTGGTGGAGGAGCTGTTTCTGGGAGACATCCACACCGAGCCATCACAGCGGTTGTACTACAAGCCGTCCAGCTACCAGACCGCCCTGCAGAATGCTAAGGTTGGTCCCTGATGTTTCTGTCTTTATGCACTCAGAACTACTTCACGGTAGATCCACAGATTCCTTTCAGTAGGTAAACACTAACACTAAAACACGTAACTGCTATATATCCTAATTATACTTTGTATAAGGTGTACCCCACCTCTCACCTGATAATGTCTGGGAAAGGCTTCCGCTTTCCCAAGACCTTTAATTGGACCAAGCAGTAATGGATGAATGTTGATCAACAGTTACTACCAGAATTTTGACTCTATCACACACATTTGTACCTCTGAGGCAACGTTCAGTGTCTTTGTCCAAGGACACTTCTGTCCTGTGTTGTCAGGGGAAGCCTGGAATCAAACCACTGACTTTCAGGTTGGCTGACTACTCTTCTTCCTCCTGAGCTGAGAGGATTACAGACACCTTTTATCACAGGAGCTCGGACTTCCCAGCAGGAATCTGGTGTCCAGTAACGGGCACGAGAACTCGTCCACCTGAAGACTCGACTTGTGTTTGTTGGAGTGCATGTACGGGTCGGACTCAGCTTAGCTCCCACTGTGATGACCCTCCTCACCCCATAGACCACACACATTGGCCGGAGCTCAAACTGGTTTTTATTATCCAGCCTGTGGAGACTCATAAGGGGAAGTTATATAGAATGAAAAAATACAGTTAAAGTCGAACATTTTGCAGTAATATGTGTGATATTCTAAGGCTGTAAAGTCCACCTGTCGGGCGCATTAGGCAGTTATTTAGATATTACTTGATATAAATCAGAATTGATCAGTATTTTGAACAAGCTTGGCCTTATAACCTTATACAATAAACATTTGCAATACAGGAAACCAGAAACTATGTACCGCTGATTTCATATCCCAAATCTGTCATTAAGAGAGAATCCTCTCTGCTCCGCTGGGATGTAGTTTCTCTGTTTACACTGCTGGCTGCAACACTCGAGTGATGTTTTCACTGTCGTCCTCTGCAAAGATCACACTGAAATCCTGCCTGTGTTCACTGTCTAAATAAATACCCGTTTGCAGCGGGATGGTGGAGCTCCGTGTTGCTGCTCAGAAAGCAAACACAGGAAAACGTGATCAGACAAGTTCCCCCGTAGAGCTGCATTGACCAGAGCCGCTCTTTCTTTCTGCCCCTTTGGCCTGCAGAGGCGCAGTGTGAAGTCAGGCCTATCTCTGGGAGCAATCATGTGGTATTCCTAGAATTTGGAATCACGCAGCCATATGAATTATTCTAGCCAGTGCATACCGGGTCTGGTTTCATACATGCCTGAGGCTCAAGTGTTTCCATCTTGTTGGTGATGATTCTCTTCATTAACTCAGAAAAACGAGGCGGAACACGGTCACAACGGGTAGCAGCCCTGTGCAACATGACACTCTGGAGTTTCTGCGACTGTTTCCCCAAAACAGTTTATTTATACACGAACAGTGGGTGTCAACAGTTACAAAGCATATGGGTGTGTGTAACTCAGGGTGTGTGCAGTTGTGTGAGTGTGTGCAGATAAGTGTGTGCAGCCGTTTTCAAGTTGTGAAACCAGCATATAAGCATACACTCTTCATGATAATAAATATACTGATGCTCTCTAACACATCTTCATCCTTAATTTTCTTTCTCTGACAAAAATCCACATACAGGTGCAGAGTTATGGTTAAGTGCTTTTACCGTATGGACTTGTAGGGTTAGGTATTACAGCTTTTTGTTGCTGTGGTATCAAGTCACCCGGGAAACCTAACATGATCATTAATTTTGTAGTATAATAAAAATACTAAATGAGGATTTCTTGAGCAACATGAGGAAGCGATGCCCTGTGTTCAGTCTCTTTACAACCGGCTTTCTAATTAGGACATTCCCTTTTAAGTCACACTGTTCTGGCAGATGAGTTTAGTGATAATTCCTCCTAATTTTTTTTGTCTTTTTCAGTTTTTTTTTTTTAAAGAAAACAAAGTAAAATTGACATAATCATCTACAGTTTTACCCGCATTGCTCATCAGCAGGGTGATAAAATATGCCCAGGACTCTTCAGGCAGTAACTTTCTGCTTTTGTACCAAAAAAAAGGGCAAATAGTTACCACTTTGGATCTCTTCAGGTTGTTTGAGAACATTTTAAAGAGGATTTGGCAGACGCTGAAAATCTGGCCCACGTTGGTCCAAAAGCATGGATCCAGTCGACAACACTGCTGTGATGTGTTTTTTTAGGTTTAATGTGAGTCATACACAGTTCTGATTGCCAGAAAGCTATTATTTATTAAGAGAACCGGGCTTATTAACGTGTGCTGATTGGGACGAGAACTGGACTGAAAATCCATTACAAATGGGTCCAATGGGATGAATCCTCCCCAGAGACCAAACAATAAAGCAGGCAGACAATCCTGACATAGAACAGGAAGAAGGAAGTAAACTTTTCTAAAGCTGCTTTTCCATTAGTGCCTACTCGACTCTCCTGACCCGGCAGTGCTCTACTCTACTGGTTTTAGTCGCGATCCTCTCATGTGGGAGGGTTCCTCACTGTTACAGCCCTCTATGCAGATCGGACTGTGCAGTTACCTCCTGTGGATTTGGTTTGAGTTTAGTTGTTTGGTTCTTAGCTAAACTTTAAGTGTAAGTGTTTGACCTTTGGTGTGTACTTTTTATTTGAACTGGTTGGTTTTATTAGTTTGCAACTTTATCAGTATCCTCTGGTGGCTTGTTGGGTTCTTTAAGGTTTGGAAATAACTTTCTAGACCAGGGGTGCCCAAACTTTTTCCCTCCAAGGGCCAAACTGAAAATGAGTCAGTGAGCCACGGACCAAATATTGCAGCTTTAAAGCTAATCTTTCCTATTTAATAAAACTATATAAAGGTGGTAATACCCATACAACCCTATATAAATTGCTAGAGACTTAATAGACATAAGAGATATTATTATTATCCGTCATTAAGCTCTGAAATGCCTTTTCATCAATATCTGTAGGTTTCTAAATATAAACATTTACTAGTGGGCCAAGAGCAACTGCTGGCGGGCCAATTTTGGGCACCCCTGTTCTTGACGATTTGTACGGGGTCTGCAGAACACCACAGAGAAAGACGAAGATAGAAGACCTCACGGTAACTTTGTACCTGGGGCTCGGATTATGGTTACTCATGGGAAATAGACTCATGGAACAAATCAAGAGACGTCGTCAGAGGGCAAGACAAAACACCCTGGATCATATCAGACCAATCAATGGACGACAGCCTGCGGACGTCACGCTACCCGCACGGCTCGACACGCTTAGAACCACAACGAAGTAGGTACAGCAAAAATATCTACACCAGGGGTGTCCAAAGTCGGTCCTCGAGGGCAACAATCATGCTTTATTAATGAGTCATTATGCTGAACTTCATTGGCTTTTTGTGTTCATTTATTGGAAGCCAGGTGTGTCGGAACAGGGATACATCAAAAATCTTCAGGACAGCGATCGTCGAGGACCGACTCTGGACACCCAGGATCTACACGGTTTGACACATCCTAATGGAAATGCTCTGTTTCCGGGTGGAGTCGTGTGAGGCCGGGTAGAGTAGTACTAGTGGAAAAGCACCTTAAGATGATTCAGGCTGGGTTACTGAATAAAACAGAGATACCAATACTGAACACAGATTATTTCATTAAAATTCCCTTCTAATAACGGCTAATTCAGCATCCATGTCACATCCTGTCTCTTCTCTGAGCTCTCTTCAGTCAGCAAAGGTCACTTCTGCAATGATCTTATAGCTCTGCCTCTTTTTCCTCCCTGCTACCTTCAATAATGTCTTCTAGTGTTTCATGAATGGATGATTGAATGAAAAAAAGCAAGCATGCAAGCTTTATTGCATTGAACTGGCATTTCAACACAAGTTCAAGAGTAGACCAACAACATAAACATGTAGGGATCAGCTGGTGCCCAAGTTCAGCCCTCGAGCGCTACCATCCTGCAACCATCGTCTGACCCACCTGAATCAAATGAATGGCTTGTTACCAAGCCTCTGCATGGCTCAGTGGCATGCATAAAAGGAATTCAGCCATGTGTGTGTCGCAAAAAAAGAGGTGTCCCTACATTGTGCCTGAAAGGGAACAATGCAAAGACAAAAAAAAAACACACTTCACTACCAAAAAAACACATTCAGACACCTATAAACATAAACAAAAGGAGGGGGGGGGTCCCCGTGGTCATCTGTGGTTTATGTTTAGAACGATTCATATCCCATTGATGGCATGTGATGCAGTGCCGTAAAGGAAAATAAGGAAAACACTGCTGGAAATTGACTCAAAGACCTGGGAAGGAAAAGTTTCTCAGCCTCGGGAACAGCTTGTTGCTAGGCAACAGCAGCTCCAGGAATGTACATACAGTACGTCACTAAAGCATCAGCAGCAATTTATAAAGTCACAGCATTACATAGTGCTTCTTTAAAGCTCATTTCCCTCAAATTGTGTATTTTCATTTATGTTTGCACATCTACTGCAGCTATTCTCTTTAGACAGGAGGAAGGCTGATGCAGCCAAAGCATCTTTCTATTAGACACAAGTTTTAATTGAACTTAATACCAAAGATTGCTTTAAAACCCTGATTGTTTACTAATTTAATGACCTTTCTGAACTATTCAGTCACCAGAGTAAAAATTAGGTTCAGGTTTATTTTCTTGTTGCAGCTGAACTCAGCCGTGCAGAGAAAAGTGTTCAGCTTGACCACCTCATGGGTTGTAATGGTTTCTTTCCAGGGGGGGGGTTATTCCCACAATGACTATTCAATCCATAAAATGTAAGTGCTGTACCCAGAACTGGTCCGAGTCCAGAACATTTGCTGGTGCCAGCATGTTCTTTTGTGGTTTCTGGGTGGGACTGAGCAGTGATGCAAGAGCAAAGAAGCACTTTGTTTCTTTTATTTCTCTTCACAGCTGCTTTTTTCAGACGGAGCAACAGTTGCTTGTTACTGATCTATATTAGGTAGCGACTTATAGTCAGGGTTTTATTATGTTTGCTCGTATTACTCATGTAATAATTCAAGTTTCATTTGTTCTCATTGTAATTTATTACATAACTTGGCTCATATGAGACTTTTGAAAGCATTTAAAGTGTCGTGAGGTCAAAGATAAAACTGTCTGTGTTGCACAAAAGTTAGCATAAAACCTTCTGACTGTAGCTTCTACTGGATGTTGGGAAGCACAAACTGGTTTCTGTCTCTCAGATGTTTTCTCCTGGATATCGTCATCAAAGAAGAAAGTAAACTTCAGATCTGGCTCTTTTATCCACCACCGCTTGGATTGCACCTTATTTGTGCATTACTCCCGGCCAGTGGAGGGGAAAAAAACTGAAGCAAAGACTTTTATGCCTTCTCATTTCCTCCATTAATTCCAGTAAAAATCCTTCCATGCAGCAATTCGCAGAGTCAGATGGTGTAGATGCTCTGTGGCAAAGAAACCTGCCAATGATTCTGTGCTCTCTCTGAAAAGATGTGCATTCATTTTCCCATAAATCACGTCATCAATCACTTCATACTTTCATCAATTTAAAGCTTTAACATCTATCTTAATGGTTTGAGTCTTCGTGAAGCAGAACGGCTTGTGTTGATGGGTTGTTTTTTCAATTTTCCCTGCTTGATTATTTCTAAACTGGGTGTACAGGGGTGTGTCTAGAAAATTTCGATGGGGGGGCACAGACTGGTATGAGGGTGGCACATTGAAATAAAGTGTTTCAATTTAATAAAACTTTATTTGTACAGCGCCACTTCATGACACAGATATCAATTTATGCCAAATTATAAGGGATCTAGATTTGAGTAAATAATGATTATTCCAGCTAACGTGGTCATTTTCTATAAACATGAGGGAAAGATTTGTAAAAGCAAACCTATGTTTGTTATTTTCATATCAGTGTTTACTCCGTATAATCATGTGGTGTATGGTTTTATTCACTGCTGCACAAACGCTTGTACTTCATCAACAATTTCACATAATCACAACTTTTATTACTGTTTCTGTAGCTTTATTGAGCAAAGTTACACATCTGGTGGTTTTATGACTGTTAGATATAAATATGAACAACGAAGGCATTTAGTAAGCGGAGACGCTATAACCTGCATCATCATGAAGAACATGTGTAAAACAACCAAATGGACATCATAATGGGTTGTAATTTATTTGCACTTGGGCTTAAGACGTTTACCTCAGTAAAAGTCAGTATACATTAAATATTTGGATGTCATACGGGACACTCGTGTTTTAGGGACAGAAAATCCCTCTGGTTCTCCCCTTGTGTGTGTAAACATTTTATAAATTATTCATGGGATACTGACATATATTAGCTACTTTTTGTTGTAGTAAATGTTTATTTAAAGGTTTTGGACAGCTAAAATACGGATATGAAGGTGTTGCTGTGGGGAAAAATATATAAAGGAATGAAATAAACTTTTAGCTGAAAATTAGAGGATTTTCTCTCAATCCATACGATCACATTTCATATCATCAGAATGTAGGAGTGATGGTAGGAGAAACAACTGGAAGAAGATTAAAGCTTTGAGATCTCCCCATATTTAGTTACACAGCAAGTCTTATGCTTTCAGGCAAGATGTTAAAAAAGAAAAGATCCCAAAAAATGTAACCACTTTCTTTTAAACCACTGACAGTTCTCTATTTAAGAAACAACTTGGATGAATCAAAGGAGAATCTTCCAATAAAAACTGAAAACTGGCTTTGAATCATCACTTTAAAGTGTTACAACTGTAATTTGCAAATAACTGAACAAACACCGGCTTGTGTAAAGCTCCTCCCAGCTGGTTTTAACGCTCAGCTTCTGAGGTTGTGGTTGATCATAACTTTTTTATGATGGTAAAAATATTATTTCCATTGGCTCTATACAGGCTCTTTTTCTATGAGATGCTTTAGAATTGAAATAGTTAAACTTAAGCGAAATATGACTAATAGTTTGTAAGGCATCCCTACATGTGCCTGTAGAAATAAAAAAAGTAAAAAAAAAATGTATTTTATATAATCTGATGCACAGAAGGGTTAATACAAGCCTGTTTTGAACTGATGACTATGGTGGTATATATGTTTCCTTTTATAACAATGTTGAATTAGAAGATACAGAACAGCACATTTTGTAATGTATGTCAAATCTTTCATTCCAAAACAAAAAGTGTGTTGTTTCTGATGCATGCATCTTTTAACAGAAGTACCGATGGGACAGCCAATCAGGTTTAAAAGAAAGGAAAGAGCAGAGCTAATCATGGGTTATAAGGTGCGACATCTAGCCGCCACGTTTCCGTTACACCTAGAATTCCCAAAACTTAAATACTGCAATGGAAAACCCACATTAAAAAAAACTAAAAAGTTTTTATGCTCTCATGAGGTGGTTTTTCAGACGTTTCCTTGGATGTGACGCAGTAAATCATGTGACCGGTTAGGATGGCGCGGTATGGAGTGAAGAGAAAACAAAGTTTTATGAGGAATTAGAGAAATAAGTAAGAATGGTTGCAAAGAGCAGAGGTAGTTTAATCCAACAGGGTTACGATGTGTAAGACACAATACTCGCTATCACTTAGCCAACTTAAAGCAAATATGTGGAGAGACTTGAACTTATTCTACCAGTTACTGTAAAACTGGATGAAGAGGGTAGATATGTTCGCCTCAGACTTGCTCCGGGTTTTATGAGCTCAGAGTTCCTGCAGATGTGGAACATGTTTAGTCTGTAGCTTTTCAGTGAGCTTAGAAGAAGCCAGTTTATTTTTTATTATTATTATTACTGAATAAGTTTCACGTCTCTTCAGAAAAGCTTCTCAGATTTGCCTCTTTTAGAGCATTAAGATCAGAATATATCCACACTGTATCTAATCTGTGTAATCCCTTCTCTGTGAGTGTATTTTATTATTGTGTTTATTCCAGTTGTCCCATTATTCTCTCCCAGGTGGTTCACTGGGACTATTTCATCTGCAGGATGTTGTAACACTCAGGTTTTTTTTCTAAACAATTCTTCAGTATTTTCTTTTTTTCTTATTTCCTGTAAATTTCATGCAGACATGTCATGTCTGGGAAAGACTGATAAAGCTGAAGAGGTGAGGTCTTAAAGTCTGACCACCCTCGACTTTGTGGAGTAATGCATGCAGCTGTCCTGCCTGTGGACTCATCACACGCTGATCTAAGCAGGATTTCAATAAAATTATTGCACATTTGTAGATTTAAAAATCTTTTTGTTATGATTATATTTTATATTTGTTATTATATCAGAGTGACCTTTCACTTACAGCCCCGCTGGCGAGGGTTAATGTGCATCTCAGTATATTTTAGGCTCATGAACTTGGCTCGCTGCTGAAGCTGGACATCTGTCTTTCACAGTAAAATGATGTGATCACTCTGAGACAAAGCAGCGCTGCAGAGGTTCAGACTGAAGGAAATCGTTTTTCCTCTTTTACCTCCATGAAGACGCCAGCCGTCTTTTATGTGAAATTCGTGACACATCGCGATGATGATGGATTTAAACATGTTTAGTGCCAAAATTTTCTGTACAACACGCCGCTTTATGATGGTCTGAGGCCGCTATTCCCAGCCTCAGCTGCTGGATGACCTCTCCATGAACAACTTAAGGTCCTTTTGGGTTTTTCCTGATCCGATATAAAGATTCAGTTCCTGAATTTCTGTGTTTATGATTATGTTAAATCAGGAAATTTATAAGAGATGAGCGCTCATGAGAAGTTAAAATCCCACCAAACGTTTCATTTATTCCTGTTAATTTATTCCGATTTTCTGTCCATCCATCCATCCATCCTTCACCGCTTATCCGAGGTCGGGTCGCAGGGGCAGCAGCCTAAGGAGGGAAGCCCAGACTTCCCTCTCCCCAGCCACAT
>JBAMHV010000008.1:19540594-19580498 GCA_037177535.1 Pseudomugil gertrudae
CCTATCTCTAAGGGAGACACCGGCCACCCTGCGGAGGAAGCTCATTTCGGCCACCTGTACCCGGGATCTCATTCTTTTGGTCACGACCCACAGCTCGTGTTCATAGGTGAGGGTGGGAACATAGAGTGATTGGTAAACTCTTCACCACGACAGACTGGTCCGCCTGTCGAGCTCACGAGGATACTGGTTCCAGAGCCCAAGCTGTGCATTGAGGTGAGTCCAACTATATCTAGTTGGATCCACTCAACCTTGCGTACCAGCTCAGGCCCCTTCCCTGCCAGAGAGGTGATGTTCCACGTCCCTAAAGCCAGCTTCTGTAGCCGGGGATCGGACCGCCAGGGCTCCCGCCCCCAAACTGCCACCCGGGTCACACTGCACCCGACCTCTACGGCCCCTCCTGCAAGTGGTGAGACCATGGGAGGGGGGGCCCATGTAACTCATGTAACTCCTTCGGGCTTAGCCTGACCGGACCCTATGGGCAAAGGCCCAGCCACCGGATGCTCGCCCTCGTGCCCCACCTCCAGGCCTGGCTCCAGAGGGGGGGCCCCGGTGACCCGCGTCCGGACAAGGGAGCCAGAATTTTCTGTTCTCATCAAAATTTTACTAAAAAATCTGATATTCCATCATTACTTTCTGAAATAAAGACGCCAGGAAAATATTTTATTTTTTTATGTATTTATTTATTATTTTTATTATTATTATTTTATGTATTTATTTATTTTTTATGTATTTATTTATTATTTGTATTATTATTATTATTACTCTGCACATACATAAACTGGCCTAACTGGGCTCATTGTTTCTCCATCTTTTCCAGAATCACGACCACGGCTGCATCGCCTGTCGCATCATCTATCGCTCTGATGAGTTCCACCCTCCCATCCTGCCACCACGAGCCGACCTGACCGTCGGGCTGTACGGTCAGTGGGTGAGCCAGCGCTGTGAAGTTCGCCCCGAGGTCCTCTTTCTCACTCGCCACTTCATCTTCCACGACAACAACCACACATGGGAAGGCCACTACTACCACTACTCCGACCCCATCTGTAAACACCCCACCTTCTCCATTTACGCACGAGGTCGCTACAGCCGAGGGCTCCATTCCACCCGCGTCATGGGCGGCACAGATTTTGTCTTCAAAGGTAACTCGCTGTTTTCAAAGCTTTTAGCTGTGAATCGACACCAGACTGCTTATATGTTGATGTCACAGGAATCATTTTAACTTAAACATCTTCCTCTTACTAGTTAACCACATGAGGGTGACGCCCATGGACGTGGCCACCACCTCCCTCCTCAACGTCTTCAACGGTAACGAGTGTGGCGTGCAGGGCTCCTGGCTGTTGGGAGTGGAACAGGACGTCACCGTCACAAACGGCTGCATGGCATTGGGCATCCAGCTGCCCCACACGGAGTACGAGCTCTTCCGCATGGAGCAAGATGCCCACGGACGCTACCTGCTGTACAACGGTCAGCGTCCCAGTGATGGCTCCAGCCCGGACCGCCCAGAGAAGCGAGCCACTTCCTACCAGATGCCCCTGGTCCAGTGCTCTTCTAGCAGCCTGCGATCGGATCAGAGCCGAGGGGATGAAGCGGGAAGGCCTCTGCTGCATCACAACGACTGCACAGGCTGGCACAGAGACTGCAACATGGCGGCAGCGCTGGCTACCACGGTCACAGCTCTGCTGCTCTTCTGGCAGACTTAGAGAGCAGTTTAGGGGGTTGTTCTACACAACAGGACCAAAGTATGAATTTACATGGAAACTCTAAAGAGTCTTCATTAAAACAAAACAAAAAGTTTAAACTTTTCTTTTCCGGTAGGATGGAGGATAAGAACTGATCTCCTTAGCAGCTACCAAAGACTTAACACTGCTGCACCACAGAAACTGCACTTTAGAGTGGAAGCTCCCGTCCACCATTCCACAAACATGTCAAAACAACTCTTTCTAACCATGCAGATTAAAGCTCATCAGCCTGCAACCATCACACAGTGGCTTTGTACTGCAAAAAGACACAATAAAACTTGTTTAAACACTTTTTAGTCTATTCTTCTGACACATTCAGAAGTGAGTCACAGTTTGCAGTGAAAAAGGATCCAAATCGTTTATATTCAAGCTTTTCGTGTAGGTTTAACATCCAGTGAACTCGGAGGGTATTTGCTCCAAATAAAAACAGTAACATGATTAAACACGCAGGCTCTTGTCCTGTGTGGGTTCTGCAGAGAGACGTGATCTTAAGCAGCGGCATCCTTTCGGACAACTGACCTCATTTCCAAAGAGACTGAAACATCGTCAAGGTGGGAAGGTACATCCAGGAAATGGACAAAAACATGTAATAACAACTCAATTTGTTGTTTATAAATGCTGTGTGACAATTAGTAAGCTTTTACTTTGAAGGTTTAACAGCTGAATACACAAATATCCGGATGTAACTGGTTTAGGATACTATGACTGATTATTAAATAACTCTCCATACCTAGAATTGCTTTAATTTCATTACTTACTTACTGTGAGGACATAATGAAAATAAAAACCCTTTAAAAAAACATCCTGTAAGCAAAAGTTGCCTGGACAAAAATGCTCTGCTGATGTTGGAAGCCAGAGAAAAATGACCAGACTGGCTCAAGAAGACAGAAATGCAATGCTTTCGCCTGACCCACAGGACATTAAACCTTAAAGGAGACGAGCAACAGGAGCAGAAGACAACACCAGGCGCCATTTCTGTAGCTAAGAACAGGAGACTGATGCTGCAGACGGAGAAAACGTCGCCTAAGCTGATGCGTCTAATTTCAGCTGCATCGTTCATGAATCCATCATGCCCTGTATAATCAACTCTGGCTGATGTAATGATGCAACACATCACAGCACCTGCCTGAAGGCTGACCAGGCCCATCTCTTTATGACCACGGTGCAGCATGACGCTACTTCCAGCAGGATACACACCGTGTCACAAAGCTCAAATCATTTGGGTCAGTGATGAACGGGGTGCCACTCCTTCCCGTCATAAGATTTGTAAGATTGGGACCCCAACAGAAAGTTTTGGGCCCAAAGAACTGAGCACAAATGACTGAACTGAACCTGTTGGTGGGGAAAAGGGCGTTTACACACCGATTATAACCAGTTAGTAATGATCCTGAAGGCCACTGCAGTCAGTGATGCCTCACCATTCATCACACCCCGCTCAATTCCACCATATGTTCACAACCCTATGCAAAATGTTCTGATAAGATCCCGGGGTATTCATTTAAAACAGCCAGTGTGTTGATATCCAGTTACTAGCATGTGATGCAGTGCCAGCCGTAAAGCAAAACGCTGCTGTAAAGGAGGGAAAGTGCCGTTTCTGACCAACAATCGCTCCAGAAATGTACATAAAAAAGCAACTGTGCATTAAAACGAGTCATAAACATATTCATCAGAATGAAATAAAACTATGAATCAGGCTCGACACACACAGGGTGTTTAGCGTAGCTCTTATCAATATAGGAGGTGCTGTGCTGCTGCTTATCATCTGTGTCGGTTTGTTTGTTCATGTAAAACTTTCACAACCGGCTGAAAAAGCTGCTGCTCATCAAGCTGGAAGGAAAAACAACAATACGACGAGTATAAATGACCAGCAGAGTCGAATCCTTTCAATACATTACAGAGATAATTCAGCCTTAATTCAGTCAGATGCACCGGCTGCTCCTTCAAACATCTCAAATAAAATATGGAGAAGCAAATCAAGTTGTTTAGAGATTTTAAACATTAAAGGATGCAAAACTTTTAGTGACGCTATAAACATTCCCCTCTGATGATATGTCCCTCATAAAGATGAAGATCAGTGGAAGATCAACAACATGGTGGTCGTTTTTACAAACTGGTGTTGATCTCCATTCTTTAAAGCAAACCTGCATCATAGCATCGTCTTCAGCATAGGTTGCCATGGTGATACGACATGAATAATCCACTCTCTGCTTCGCAGTGAAGGCTTCACATCAACTAACACTCAGTATTCTGCACTGCAGTACTTTCCAAAAGTTTTCTACCCCTAAGATTTAACAACTAGATATTTAAGAAGTTGCAAGAATAAATAGTTTCTGATGCGTTGTGTGTGCAGAGCTCTACACATCTTACTGTTAAGAGCATCCATTTTCTACCGCTTAATCCCAGAGCGGGGTTGCGGGGGGGCTGGAGCCAATCCCAGCTGTCAACAGGCGAGAGGCGGGGTACACCCTGGACAGGTCGCCAGTACGGTTAAGAGCACCTGGACGCAAATCAGAAGCAGTTCAGGGCTTGTTGCTCCCCACAGTGGTTTAACCTAAAAGTAGAAAACTGAAGCCTAAATTTAAACCTCAAACGGGATTCAGCATGATCTCTGCAACTCTGGGACATCCTCTTTGTTGCCATGACTACCCTGTGCAGTCTGGACCAGCCACCAGTTAACCTCTGATGAATCATATTTGATTCATACCGTTTCTGAGACATGTTGCATCACTTTATGGCAGAAACTTTACTCCAAACCCTGTAGCTCACTAATACTGGTTTCCTGCACAGCAGATTACACTTTAATCATTTTAATCTTAGACCCTAATAATCCCTTTGGGATGACTCCCTCAGGGAAATTAGATTTTGACCAATTACATTATAATAAATAGTAAATACAGGGGAATAAATTGGGTTTTTTTGTTAAAGGGTTAAATAAAGTTTTTACATTTTAAAAAATGAGATGTTTCTGCCCAGTTCTTCTTAATTCAGGCGTTTAGGGGTTAAGTTAATGCTGCTATGTCTTAAATGTTCAATAAACAATCAGAAGTCCAAACAGGTTGGTACGCTGTGCAGAACGTAAATAAAACACATGAATCCACATTTCATTCCCAACAGAACACAAACAACTTGTTCAAATTATTATTTTACACTAAATTTAGCTTATTTTGATTTTCATTGGGGGCTGCACGGTGGCACAGTTGGTTAGCTCTGTGGCCTCACAGCAAGAAGGTTGCCCGTTCGAGCCTCGGTTGGGGCAGGGGTCAAACCGGGAATCTTTCTGTGTGGAGTTTGCATGTTCTCTCCGTGTTAGCGTGGGTTCTCCCCGTGTTAGCGTGGGCTCTCCCCGTGTTAGCGTGGGTTCTCTCCGTGTTAGCGTGGGTTCTCTCCGGGTACTCCGGCTTTCTCCCACAGTCCAAAGACATGCACGTTGGGGATAGGCTGATTGGAGACTGATTGGAGTGAGTGTGAGTGTGCATGGTTGTCTGTCTCTGTGTGTTGGCCCTGTGATGGACTGGTGACCTGTCCAGGGTGTACCCTGCCTCTCGCCCATTGTGAGCTGGGATTGGCTCCGGCCCCCCCGCGGGGGTCGCGACCCCATTCAGGGAAAAGGTGGTAGAAAATGGATGGATGATTTTTTTTGTAGCAAAAACAGTTAAAAACTTGCACAAACGTGATGGACCGCTTACACGTCTGTGAAGGGTTAACCATCACTGCCTAAACGTGCCATAATGTCTTTTTCAGGCATTGCAGATTTCAGTAAGACGATGTTAAACCACATACTGCTAAGAGTCTGGGTGCTGAAGTGGCATGCTTGCAGTTCAGCACTCTCACCACTACAAAACATTTGGAGCATCATGAAACAAAAAAGAGCAAAGGCCCAGGGTTGCTGAGCAGCTAATCCTGTAATGGGCAGACTGGGACAACATTCCTCACTTACAGCAACACTGCAGAAACAACAGCTAACCATGATCTCACAGAAAAACCATGAAGAAGATTCTGTCATGAGATATTTGTGGATATGACTCTTAATGTTGGACAAAAGGAGCCTGAAGCGTGTTGATCTACAGATTCAGATTAATGGTGAAACCTGAAGCATTCGAGCCATCAAACGTTTGGGAAGATCAGCGTCCTTTACCACATGCAAACATCATGTATGCAGACTGAGCTGCATTTAGATGCTCTGAGATGGTGCTTCCAGACAGCAGACTGGAGTGTCCTCTGTGGTCCTCATGGAGAGGACATCAACAGCTTGACTGAGTGTCTGACGGATTATATGGACTCCTGTGTGGACGGCACCATCCCAACAAGAACAGTGAAGATGTTTCATTAACTGTATTTAAAAAAACTACAATATGAATTTCCCTCTGGGATCAATCAAGTATTTTTTATTTGATTCATTTAGCACCTGAATCCGGTTTTGATTGAAGCAGCCATAAATAAACCGTCACAGAGTTTAGGTGAGTCTCCACCTGATGAGGTCTGCAGTTTGACACGTCGTGTTTAGAGGTGCTATTCTGCATACTTTCACTGGAACGAGCCGTTATTTAGCTTAAGATGACAGAAAGCGTCATCTTAACTCAGGTCAACCCTTCTCTGATAATGAAAAAGTATTTTTTCTGCTAAACGGGAAGGTTTGCAAAGCAACTCAAATCCCAGTATATCAACCATTTCTGAAGTACTCAGTCCAGTCCATCCCCTTTCTTCCCCTTTAACTATTTAAGATAAGTCCTTTCCTTACGAGGAACCTTTTAATTTGTCCCTTTAACAAAACTCACCGTGTTGTACACCAGCGTTATCCTAGTGCAATCCTCTGTGTTGTGTTCAATAAGAGGCAGAAGAGAAGTATTTGGCTGAAAAATGTCTCAAACATATACACCAGTCAGAGCTCTGAATTCATCTTCATCACGTCTACTTACCATGAACAGTGTAGTTTACCTGTTCAAAGCCAAATGGTGAGCACGTAAAACTTAATTAAGGGAACTAATCCGTCTGGAAACGCATCCAATCCCAAACCTTTTTACCCAATAAGCACTCATGTTGTCCACGGAGCTGGAAAATAACCTGCCATTCGATATGACATCTGAATATCTCCATGTAATTACTGTGCTTGGTATAAGTAACGTTTCACATTGTTGGCCTGTACTTTCCAATTAATCATCATGTGATTGAAGTTCAAGTCAAAACGGCCAGTATTTTATGTACAGAGCTGCATTCAGAGTCCCCACAGCAGGGTCCTTTCCCATGAGGTTTTATCTCGCATGAATCTACAGGAATCAGCCGACTTCACGGTTTGATTAAATGATTGAAGGTTTCAGTTTCGTGGAAAATCTCGTAAAGGAAATTGTACTTCAATTATCCTCTGGGTTAAATGAGTAAAGTAGGTTTGGTCCAGCAGTTCAAGATGAAGCAGAACCCCAGTCCTTCATAAGCGTCTCTCCCACACAGCTTCAGAGGGAAACAGATCAACACCGTGCAGGAAAAGACGGCTATAAAAACCACGTTTTTCATGTTTATTTTGTCAAGATTAATACCATGGAACAGGATTTTTAAAGAATGGCAACCTCATCTCAGTCATTAGCCTCAGAAAGAACTTAACTGTTGCTGTAGAATAATAATAATAACAATAATAATAATAATAATAATAATGTCTCATTCTGTGTGGTGAGGAAGAGGACAGGACAAATGTACAAGGAGGAGGCACCTATAACCCCAGCTGGACCTGAACGTAGGAATTACGGACAGATTTACTTCAGAGGTAGCGAGGTGCTTTTAAATGGAAGTTCTGTCCTTTGTTTTAAAAGTGTTTAAAATAACATTTACAAGACATCTAACATGCCATTCAATTCCTATTAAAACAACAAAGACAGAAAGAAAAAGGGAGAAGAATCTGATCTATGACTGCATTTCACCATCACAGCGTCCTCCATGTTGCCTGATTGTTTACACGTCATTGTCCCGCCACGTTATCGGCTTTCTGCGAGATCCAGCAATGAGAAAAAGAAAAGCCGTTTTTCTTTTTACCTTGCTTTACTTAACTCTGTGTGCACTAACCGTGTGTAAAAATGATGCTGTACAGATGTGGAGGCCACACTACCAATGATATGGCAAAGTCAACAGAACAACTTCTTGGTTTTTGCAGGCCTTTTTTTTTTTTAAACCTTTTTTCATTTTAAATGTCGGAGCCAGAGCAGGGGATACGCCCAGCATGCATCTCCCAGTCTACAAGATGAACTTCCCTAGGAAAAATCCCATGAAGATGGCTGCTATGACGACGAGGAGCGAGGGCAGGAAGGCGGCGCTGGTTTCTCGGCCGAGGAGGTTAGTCGAGTTTGACGTCATGTGGTCTGAGCGGGGCATCTTTCTCATTCCAACTAGATCTTCCTGTAAAAGAAGAAGAGAAGAGGAAGACATGAGGACATCTTATATGTGGTCTGAGCGGGGCATCTTTCTCATTCCAACTAGAGCCTCCTGCAAAAGAAGAGGAAGACATGAGGACATCTTATTTCCATGCTAAGAACACGACCAGTCAGCAGGTCTCACCTTTAGTTGCCGGTTCTCCTCAGTCAGCTTGTTGACCTCGGCATGCAACCTCCTGTTTTTCTCCTGCATCTTCTTCATCTCTGCATCGTCCACTGTGGCCGCGGCAGACATCGAGGCCGATGCGGGCTCAGCTTTCACGGAGTTCATCACCGGAGCCGCTCTAGTCGCCTCCAAGTCATTCTGCCCCACAAAGGGAAGAAGAGCGTCACTGAGGTGAAATCCAGCTTAGAAGTGGGGAAAGCCCGTTTTTACATGTGGGGACATGGCCGTCTTGTTTGAGATGGACGGTACTGACGGTACCGGCTCAAAGAGACCAAAACGTCCCGTTTGATGTGGCTTTGTCTTGTGGGACAGACGACATGGGGACATAATGGCTGTTTGTGAGACTACAACTGTTCTGTGATGTAAGCTGTCAATCAGAGGAGCAGAAATATTACCATAGCAACAACTTAACCCTTTAGGATGCGTGGAAGCATATTAAGGTCACGGGGGTCGCGGCTTAAGGAGGGAAGCCCAGACTTCCCTCTCCCCAGCCCATCGGGGGGGATCCCGAGGCGTTCCCAGGCCATCCGCAAGATGTAGCGGGTCCTAGGTCTCCCCCGGGGCCTCCTCCCACAGGAAGGAACACCTCACCAGGGAGGCGTCCAGGAGGCATCCTAACCAGGTGCCCGAGCCACCTCATCTGGCTCCTCTCCATGTGGAGGAGGAGCCGCTCTACTCTGACTCCCTCCCGGATAGCCAAGCTGACTCACCCTCTCTCTAAGGGGAAGCTCATTTCGGCCGCCTGTACCCGGGATCTCATTCTTTTGTTCACGACCCACAGCTCGTGACCATAGGTGAGGGTGGGGACATAGAGCAACCAGTAAATTAAGAGCTTCGCCTTCCATCTCCGCTCCCTCTTCACCGCGACAGATGCTGCACTGGTCCGCCTGTCTATCTCACGCTCACATAGCATGAGCATAATAATGTATTTAGGAGTAAATGCTACAAAATATACTATAAAAAAGTATTAAGATGCTCCAACATGTACTTTAAAGACCTCTTTACTTCACACAACTGCAGAGGGGCACATCTTTGCATCTTTTACATATGTGAATCTTGACTGGCTGTGAATCAAAACTAAATTAGGTGAGAATATAAAAAAAAGTGACACATTTCACAGGTAATAAAGTCCAACCGGCTGCTGCTGCTAGCGTTTTTTCCTCGTGTATTTTATGCAAACACTTCCATCTCAAAGTGACATACTGTACATGTCCCACAAAGAGCCGACACCGTGCTGACTCAGCAGTCCTCTCTGTAGCTGCTAATGAACCGAGGTTCAGCGCTGCACTGCTCCTCTAAACGCAGATTGCTTTCAGGTCTCATTTGCTCCCGCTGCTCAGAGGCATCAACCAACAACGTCCACCCTGCATCCTGGAACCTCTCGCTGCAGCAGGTCACATCTTCGCACGGCACTGATAGGGCTTCATCATCATACTACAGCTATGGTAAAAGTGTTGTCATGGCAATGCTTTCTAAAGCAATGGACAATAAACAGAGGCTTCTTCTCTCTTAATAGAACAAGTATTCATGACTCACATTACTACAATGAGCAACATCTGCCTCCAAAATCAAATTACCCGTCTACAAGCTTCCTCACCTTTAAAGAAGCTTGTTTTTGCCAAAAGGGTGAAAAACAAACCCAAAATATTAATGTTGCTTCTTTTAATTTTCTTTAATGAAGTCCTTCCTGTTCTGCTCTCCCTCAGAGTTCATGTGCATCTTTCATAAACCTGCTGTGTTTTCCGTGCTTCGGCCAGTCTCTCCTCAGCACACACACATTCACATCATACAGTTTTCTAACACGCAGCAGCACACACACATTCACACACAGCAGCACTTCTTACCACTTTATCATTTTCAGAAGGCAGCTCAAAGACGCATCTCAGTTTGGAATCCATGAGATCATCGGGTTTTGCATCTTTCCACTGGTGGAGATGAAAAACGGGCATGTTATTCATCAAGGCAAACTGCTAGCAGCTGGGTTTTCTCCACACACACACACACACACACACACACACACACACACACTGTTCACATAAAGGAACCCTTGAACAGAGTGACATTAAAAGAAAACATTAAATTTTTAAACAATAACACAGGTTTGGTGTTATTCTCTCATTTTAAATGCATTGTTTGAATTATGATTTTAAATAAAGAAATGAAGCGACAAATAAAAACATGTAAACACAGATTTACACTAATGTAAAGGAATAATATCATCTCTCAGGTCTAGTCAGACCTTTGTTCTGCAACATGCATGCAGGTAAATATGGTGTCTAACTGAGTCTCTGCTGCCCTCTGATGGACAACCGCAGGAAAGAAAAGCGCAACTTTTAGGTTCATGAAATCTGTAAATTTTGTGTAGGACTCATAAAAAAAAGGTTTTTTTGCCTTGTTGACCACTCAGAGTTTTATACATCGCACAGCTTTTAAAGTGTATAAAGAGCCATGCCTATGCCACCAGGGAATCACATTAAATCTGTTTCAATATACAAAATAATCCTGGATTTATCTGCAACTAAAACAGAAGCTTTTACATGGAAAAGTAATGAGAAAATCCAGTTAAGATAATGGATTTTTATACGAGTCCCAACCATAACAAGACTTCTCCTGGGATGGATCCAGTGTGTTGATGCTTATTAATGGATAAACCTACTTTTTTTTTAAAAAAAAAAGGGTTTTAAAGTTAAAGGCAAGTAACAAAAAGTAGGAAATAATCTGGCTAGCATAGCAGCATAGCTGTGATAAAGTCACGGTTTCTCCAGTTTTCCAGGGAAGCCACATTTCAGCATCATCCTGGTCAAACATACAATAGAAACCAATAAAACCTGAAAACTGTTGGCGTATTTTCCCCTTTACAGTAAAACTGGGATTTTAGAGACATTTAAATGTGTATTTTTAAACTTTTCTCAAACACAAAGACAAGTTTTACAGATGGCTTTGAGTTTGTTGCCCAGTCTGATTAAATAATAAAACCAGTTATCTGATGTAACCCACTACCACTGGATTAAATATGTTACAAGTCGTTCAAAAGAGCTGAGAGTGCAAATAAATAAATAACTAAATAAGAAAATCACTTACCAAAGCATCCATGTCTGAAACATTTGGTGGAGCATAAATAGTTTGCACCATGAATTTGTGCTTACTTTTCTCATTAGGGTCATACTCAAAGGGTTGTAGCATAACTGTGAAGAAAATAGAGCATAAATACCATTAAAATATGAGTGAAAGTTCATCTTTACACCTTATTATTTATCACAGCAACTGTGGCAGGCCCTGAAAAATAAAGCAGGTATTAAATGTACGTAAAAAAAAAAGAAAAACTGGAGTCAAGCTGAATGTTCAGTGAACGCATGGTTTGCCCTGAAAACAAAGACACATCGTTTCAGACTCTTCCTCTCTGCCTGTCTGGAGCGTTATTTAAAACTGTAACATCAGACAAACCAGTTTCTGCTGCAAAACGGAGAACTAAAAATAAACTTTATGCGAGAACATGAACACATTAACAAAACCTGACACGAGGAGGGACTCCTCATGTCGCCCTCATGTGCTCATTAAAGAAGAAAAACATCACAACATTGTTTTATAAATCCAATTCAAAAGAAATATTTAAACAAGCAAACAAATGTGAGAAAATACTGCGATCAGGTGTTTTCTGTAACTCAGTGAGACGTGTCCACCTGCGGACAGGTCATTTCCTCACTGCTCATCAGCAAATGCTTTCTTTTTATTAACGTTTTAATTCAATTAAATAAATAAAATGTCTTATTCAACTAAATTAGAATTTAGTACATTTTTATTCTCCAGTTATTTAAGTAACTGTTGTAATTTTGCATTTCTTTCTTAGAAGTGTGTGAATACATTCAAAGGACAGCTGGATGTCATGAGGTGATAACAAAACAACAACGGTCGTATTTAGTAAGTTCAACTAGTCCCAATTTAATTCTATATTATAATAAATGGCTGAAAACGTAAATATCATCAATAAAAATGGCAGTTTTTACCTATTATATATATCCGGGTGAATACTCTATTCTGATTGGCTGCTAGGTGTCCATTATTTTCAGATAATGGACACTCGTTTGGACGAGTCCTGTTCTGAAACAAATGGACATTTCTCATCCTCTCACCACGCTTCCTATCTTCATTTTCATGACTCAGGACTGAGACAAAGTAGAAAATATCTAAAATTATCCTTAAAGTCCAGTTTGTGATGAATCTGATTCCAGCAGACGTGCTAGATCTCAGGTGTTACACTGAAACAGGTCAGTAGATGCAAATCTTTCCTCGTGCTTTATTATTTATTTTAGCCGATTTCCTTTTAAAAACCTTGTTTTCAGTACTTCCTGCAGCCCGATCAATGGCATTAACGTTCTGTATAAAGCACTTTGAATGTTCTTACACATGAAATGTGCTAAACGGATAACCTGCGTAGAGATGCTTATTCTGTCTGTCAGATCTTCATAAAAGAAAAACAGAAAATGTCTTATTAGATTATTATAATATTCTAGGGGGCGCTGTCCTTACCCAACATGTCTCTATGTGACTCTGTTAGTGGAATATTTGTGTAGTGCGTGATAGAGGCACTCTGTCTACATTTAAACATTTATTTACTTTGCTAAATTAACTTAATGAGCAAATATGGCTATAATGTGATTGTTCACTTAGTGTGATATTAATTTTTTATAGATTTATAAGGATTTGTTTAGAGAGAAGCGGGAGGTTTTCCTCCGAGATGCTGATTCTGTTCACTTGCAGCTACTTTAATAAACCAACAAGTATCGTTAGAAAAACAAACCCAGGAATGTCAGGAAAACCACGACATCTGACAAATAAACAGTAAACAGGTTTTTCAGCCTGATGCTGCAGATGCCCAATAAATCAAGTAATTCTGCTCAATTCAGATTTTAATTATAAAGCCAAAATAATGGAGATAAAACAATCTTTCCATTCACCTCTGCAATGGTGCTCTTATTTTGTCATGCGTTATAATTAATTGTATTGTTTTCAGAGGGCCTTTGCTTCTTCACGGTGCACCGACCCGAGCGTCTGCCAGGCGGTGTCACGCTCAGGTCAGCTTGAAAAATGATGCAGACACTCTTTGTTCTACAAGAACTATAAACTATGCCAGATGTTTGAGAACTCACCATGTTTAAAGGACTTTAATGCTGATTTGCGTTTATATGCATTAGATTTATGCAAACTAAACCCCATTGCTTCTCTCATAACACGTTAGCTTGTGTGTGATCAATATGACAAAACAGAGTATTATAAGTTCAGTTTGGCTGAACTTAAAATAAAACAAAAAAAATGTATAAAAAAATATCCCTTTATGTTTGGTCGTTATTGATCAAGCTGACGGGCAGTCATGTGGATCAATGGGAAGGCTAACTTTTAGGAACGTTTCTCTGGTTTCCGTAAGTTTTTATCCACTATGCGAGTCATTTATTGCATCGTTTTCTCAAAAAGCTCAACCAGTATCAACATTTTATCTGATGAAACTGACGTAAAAGTAGGAAAAAGTCTTACCGGAAATGTTGACGGCCGCTCCGGCATCGATCACGCCGCTGTTTGGCCGTACGCAGTACCTGCGCGGCGCTGTCGTTTTCACTTTGAAACAAACTCTTCTGTCAGAAGGGTTCTTCAGTTTGAGGTTAGTGGTGACTACATCTGTGAAAGGACCTGGTGGACAGAGGGCAACATGCACAAGAGCGTTTGTTGGTTTGCATTTTGAAGTGCACCCTCCTACACGCCGGTGACTAAGTGAAAATGAAAATAATCTGGAGAAAAACCAGAGTAAAACATCCTGACTGGGAGAGCCGCCCTGCTGTGTATTACTGCCAGTGAAACATAAAAAGATGGGATTTAATGCTGGAGTTTGTCGAGCTATGCACATTTCTTCTACTGCATAAAACAGAAACGAGTACCTGCTTGACATATTCTAACATTGCGTGCACTGTACACACGAAGCTTTGCACAGTCCTCCCTGCACAGGCCTTCAGACGTAACAAGCCAAACCACCTGAACCAATTACGCTTCCCTCCAGACACATAATTTCATATACATGTCCCATGATGATATTGGAAAGGAGGCTCCTTCCCTGGTCTGATCATATATCAGGAGATCAATAGTTATATAAAAGGCTTTCCATCTTGTGACTGAGCTTGCTTCAAATTAGGCTTTAACCAGGATCAGCACCGTCCAGCTTTGATCGCCTGTGTCCCGTCAGAAACACAAACAAAGTCAACGGTACCACAAACTCAATCAGAGCAGTTAGCCTGGGAGCCGGGACACCACATCCCATGATGCAAAGCTGCTGATGTCAGCGGTGTACTGTATGAATAATGCTTCTAAAGGGCTTCATTTGTGTCAGGGGACTCCAAATGCAACCACTTTTAGTACCGAGTCTCACAACTACATCGTCTCTTTTTGGATGAAATGTGCATTAAATTAAATTCTGCTTTAAATCTCCAGCAGATCCAAATCTGGACGCTTCAATTTATTCATTTACTGAGAAACAATGAAGTGTTTCAACTGATTTTAGCCTCTTAACATAATAAAAATAATCACAATAAAAGAATGAATGGTCAGCATCTCGCTCTATAAACCATGAGTTCTCCTCTCCACTCGGCAGCCGTGCACTTTGACCCCTCCACAACATCCAAACGTGTTTTGGTCCCGTTGTGTGAACAGGATCTATCTGGAGGTACCAGAAAGCACGCCCAGCTGCAGCGAGCTCTGCTTAGTTTTCACATTGCCCCGTTTGTCCTCATTTTCCTGCACATGTTCGCTGATGACTGATCCTGAGATTCAGATTTACAGGTCGTAAAAAACAAGCCGCTCTGATCAGATCAGATGACTTTTTATTTTTCCGTGTGATGGAATCTGCTGTGGAACAAAAAACAAACTTTTTCCTCTAAATTTCAAGAGTTTAAAAGAGTTTTATATCAACCAAAACCATCAGGGTCATTATTTTTGCCATATTAGAGCAGTGATAACAGTAAATGTTTTTCCTGTAGGGACAAAAACAGCAGCTCAGGCGAGTCTAAAAGTCTTTCTCATGCCAGAAAAGTTTCATTTTAATGCAATTAAACTGTAAATGCTACATCTTTACCACATTATTTCATGTATAAGTTCAAACAGACCAAAAACAATGAGACGTTTTATTGTTGCTGCATCTGTCGGTTCAGGTGTGGAAATGCTTATTGAAAATCCAAAGCAGCTATTCTACACAAATTATATTCCTGATACCTAATCCGGTCAGTGCTGAAATAATCCTAATTTCTTATTTTAATAAAGCGTGAAAATCTGAATCAACTAAATCGGCAATAAACCAACTTTTTACACATAAATACAGGGAAAAGGTCACAGTTTCCTCATTCGGATGAAAGTCCACATTTAGTGTGCATTTACGCCGCCTAACCAAACAGATAAGAAGTGGTGCATACCTACAGCTCCACCCAGCTACAGACAGTTATGGTGGTTATGAAAAGCATTCCTGAAACCCTGAAAATCCTCCTGGTCTAGTTAAACGTCTACGAGTCTATCATTCCAGTGTCCAACGTCTTATGTAGTGAAGACGTGCAAAATAATAAATAAACAAATTCCTGTAACAACAGCAGCTGCAGTTTGTGCCGTTTCTTATTTAACCCAATTTAAATGATTCCCACCGTCTCCATCTTTATCTGCCGTCATAAATCGACATCCAGAAGGCAAAACTAAAAACAAACCATTTCCTGCTATGAAATAATGACGAGGTATTTACAGTGCCTGGGACATTATGGTATGTAGATGTGATTTAGTACGTGACCGGCACTCAGACATGAGTCTTTTCATGGTGCAGCAAACATAAAAACACGAGTCCAAACCTTAATTCTATTTAGCCATTAAACCCTTTTCTTTAACAAAGTCTAAATAAGGACACAGACGGCCGCTGCTTCAACATAATGGAATTTAAAGTTGACAAAGCTCTACGTGGACACCGTCTTGCAGCAGCTGTGAGGATGCCTTTCGATAGAACGGTGGAAAAATCAGATGCACACCCACATCCAACTCTCTGAGAAGCCACCTCTACAGCACAAGCTCGCGCTCGCTCTTGTTTCGTGCATGCCGAGTTAGGGTCCCCCAGGCCCGTCCTGATCTAAAAATACCAGCCAAGGAAAGGAGGGCTGCCCCCTCTAGCTCGCTGGAGGAGTCCCAACAGAGCCTCCAAAGCAGACCAGGTCTCACATACACGCAGGACCGATTTAGCCTGGTAAAAGAAGCTGTGGCCTTCTTCAGCGTCGCAGCAGGAACCACCATGTTCCTCAGGTCCTTACAAACACAGATTAGACATCCCAACCATTCAGAGCATCAACTGCACCTCCAAACTCAGCTTCAGGTTAATATATTTACCACTCTCATTTGTTCCACTCCTGACAATGGCTCAGACACGAACACCGCCATTTTCCTGACACACAGATGACAAGTTTGGACCTCAGTGCACCACAATAGTACAAAGAAATGCTTACGAATCGATAACGGCTGGCATAAACATCTCTGTTTACATCAATGCAATTTGCCTTTCATCCTTTTTAGCATGCAAACGGTTAATCCGATGAGGGGGGGTGTAAATCCTGTGACTGATCAGTAATCAGAATAAGTTGAATTACAGCAGAAATTATTAAATTCATGCCATGATCAGATTATGTTGACCCGTCTGTGCCAGATGGTTAACCGTCCACATCAATTTAAGGTTCAGCCGAGGAGCAAACATTTATTTTATGCAGTTTGCTCTCTCGGCCGCTTCATGTGGCCAAAACAACCCGACTTAGCTGACCATTACACCCAAACAGACCTCCACTCTGTGCTGTTCAAGAGGTCTGATTATAATCACAAACAAAATTATCTTTTTAATCAGCTGCCTAATTCAATACTTTTATTCACAGCCGATTTCAAATCATATTAAACTCAACTTAAAAAAAACTTTTGTTGATTTGAAGCCTCGTCTTCTTTGAAGTTATTATTTTCAGCTGTGTGGCAGGAGGACTTTACCCTCGTAAGAAGAAACGTGTCAAAGCAGGGCCACGAGGCCCGTAGCAATACATAAAACAGGCTGATCAATACCGCTGAAGCTGACAGGGTTCATTTTAAAGAACTCTAATTAAACATTTCCATTTAGTTGACTGAAAACAGCTGAAAGAAACTTACAAAAAGGTCAAGATTACTGTGTAGTACTCGCTGTCTGTTACAGTTTAACTGCATTATCTGTTGATTTCAAGCCACTTTAGCTTCTGATTTATAGACATTTGTGCATTTCAAAGATTTTCTCCCGATATTAAACTTGCAAAAACCTCGGTATGATCAGTGGATGCCTTTCACCTGATAACTTCAGGAGGTGATCAATGACACTTCTAATGAAAAAATGCCAAGTCCGGCACTGGTATAAGTAAAGCGAGGTGAATCAACGTGCTTCACAGCAACATTAAACACTAAGAAATAAGAAGCAAAATGTGAAATTAAAACAAGAAAAAAAAGGACATAAAATAACCTGTAAGTAAAAACTACTTAAATGCAGCTAAAACACAAGCATCTTTAACCTGGATTTCACTAAGACCAAACTCATCTGGATAAAAAAAAACATCTTTAGTTGCTCTCCTGTTACATTATATATTTATTAAGTAAACTGTTGATGTTCACACCTTCTATAAAAGACCAATATGCTTCATTTAAGAACAGTTCATTCATTAATAAACCAGACCTCATTGATAAAAACAATGTCTTCAGCACATGCATAATTAAATGAGACAAATGCTGGGGATAATTTTGGGTCAGAATATATGATTTTAGGGATGTAATCTGGATTATTTGGAAGAAGCAGAGCACAGCAAACTCACTTTATTCACTGGTTACTTGTTCATAAGAGCAACAGATGGCTTCACACAAATGGTCCCAAGAGAAGCTAAGTGTAGGAGTCCAAAATGATATTTCACAGCTAATAAAGTCAGTCGTATTTATAAATATCTATTTGTTCGTGGAGAGTTGCTAATAATTTAGCTCGACTTTGGCATTAGCATGTTAGCTGCTCGTTAGCCAACAGCTCACTGACACATCATTGAATCTTATCACTGCCAAGAAAGCAATCAGTGGCAACCAAGTGAAACCTCTCTGGTTTCGTATGAATGTATGTCGTGTTATTACGGTCATCCCGGACACGTTAAACGGTGTAAAATCAGCTCAATAGCCAACGTGTTCAGTCAATTTCGCTTAATGTTAGCACGATGCTACAAACACTGTTTCATACCAGAGTTAGCCAAGTTTGTCAGCTACTTTACCGGCTCGACACGGGAAAGTAACCGCCTTAAGTGTGTTAATGTGGAGGTTATATGCTGCTGCTAAGTTAATTTCTGTCTTTAAGACAGACTATGACTGTGGAGCTGTTGGAGTTTGAGAGCTGAGCCCACAGGAAGGAACAGTTTCCCGTTAGTAACACCAGCATAGTAGCGAAGTCAAACAATCGCGCTGCGTAACACTTTCATTTTTAACTCGGTTTACAGTATCCAGAGTTGTTTTTTTTTAATGGTGCACTAGGTGTTGCCGGTGAGGTGACCGTGAATGGCAGGCCGTGTGGATGCACGCCACGCCGGCTATCCAAGCCACGACAGCTCGGGGCTTGAGCGGCCCGTCCTTTCCGCGGCTAACTTAAAATGGCGGTGAATGCTAGCAAGCCTGCTAGCACCGAAACTCGCTTGAGGAGGGGAGTGTGAAATCATTTCAGCCAGGTAGGACTTCACCTCCACTCACCGGACATTACAACGCGTCAACACATTTTCATTCACCTACCTTTAAATCTGAGGTCTGAGGAAGGCTCGAGGACGAGGACTTGATCCAACTTGGACATCTTAACTGAGGGGGATGTACTTGGTGTCGGTGCCGGGGACTGACAAGTGGAAATCCTGGATCCACTGCCACTTCTGACCGAGCTCTGCGAGGAAAGGAGCATGTGGGTACAAATAGCTCAACGCGCGAGAGCGCAGCGTCCTCGTGGCTCTCTAACTGATCAGATTATGGTACATTAAACTCGTTATGCTTGTGCACTGAAATACTTGGCAGGTAGAGCATCTGATAAGATGTGAGGAGTAGTCCCGATGTGACCCTCACAAAGTTAAATGGGAGTTACCTTCTCTGTTTGTTTAAGGTTTAAATGCTTCCCAGTCTGCCCATTTCACAGTCCTGCCACTTACTGGAAATATAAAAGAAAGCAGGTAATAAGTTACTAATAAATAATAACCACACATGTTCAGATTGTATCTCTTTATGTGGCTTCCTATCTTCTATTTTATTCATATTCTAATACAATTTACATTTCTAATCACAATCAAATAAATGACATGAAGAGTAATCAGCTGTGGAGTTTCCAGGTCATCTCTGAAGAGATAAATCAGGTGAAATGAACAAAACAAAGTGTGTTTGTGTAGATTTCCACACATCAAGCCTGAGTAGGAACACATGGAAAAGCATCACTGGGTAGAGAAAGTGGGATAACAGGGATAACCCTAATCTGTGGGTGTCTTCTTGTAGGCACAAACATGTTTGTTCAGGGAGTTTAACCACCAGGTAACAATGACTCAAACAATCCAGAGTGGTCACATGACTCAGCGGCTCGTGACCGACTGGTTTGAAGTGAAACGCCTCAGGAATAGCAGACTCAGCACAGCCGCACCTACACTCACCAGCCACCTTAACCAGCCACGTAAAAGGGATTTAAGTCATCGGTTATGGGAGTGACCCAGATCACCATCCTTATCCTTTTTCTGTATATGCATGCAAATAACCCCACAGTAAATAGCAACATGGCCTACCTGAGTGCTGCTGCTGACCATGTTCATCCCTTTAAGACCAGCGTGCCATGTTCTGATGCCTACTTCCAGCAGGATAATGAACCACATCACAAACTCAAATCACCCCAAACAGGACTGACCTCAGCTCTGCAGTCCAATGCAGCCGCTTTGGGATGTGGCTGAGTGGGACATGCTCGCCATGGATGTAGCAGCATCTGTGTGATGATATATCGATACGGTGCAAAGGAAGGATGTTCCTGACATCTTGTTGACTCAATGAATGCAGTTCTGAACCAAAGGAAGGTGTACCTCATAAAGTGACCAGTGAGTGTCTAATATATGTGCAGACATAGAAATGAGACAGGACAGCAGTCTCATAGTTCATTTCTGTTCTCAGAAAGGACATAAACTCAACATATAAATGGTATGATTTCTACTTTATTACAATGATTACTATCCAGAAGTGAATCCGCTCTACAGAGAATACAGAGGAGCATGGCATGCATACAATGATGCTGGCTGGAAAGAAATGGCACCTTTTAAGCTGAATATTATACGTACAGCTACATCAAATCATTAATCACTGTTTTAGTGCCGTTCACTTCTTAGTCATGTTACAGAAATGTTTATATTTTTATTAAAGAAAACAAAAGACACTTATGTGGCAATGAACGTAACGCTTCTCGTGTAGGAGGTAGCGTCGTACCAAACTGCACTGGGGGGGAGCGATTATCTCATCTCGAGTTTGAAGGTCACAGTTTAGTGAAGGATTGTAGTCACAAGTCAGACATCTTACTTTAAAAACTGTGCACTGTTTGCATAAGCAAGAACACAAACACAGACTTTTTTCCCCCTACACACACAAACACAGACACATACTGTAAAATATATAAAACATGGTGTAAAAACATTGAGCAAAAACCAAAGATTTTTCTTTTTATTTAAAAATAACTCACATTTTGTTTTATCAAATACTGATTTCTAAGTAACTAAGATTGTATGAAATATATTCAAAAGTGCTGCTTTAAACTTCTCGAGTGGTCAAATGCAATCGCGCTACTGTCACTGAACAGCAGTGAGACATAATCTTACTTTAATTAGGCTAAAATATCCTCAAAGGTTTTTTTTTAATTACTTTTCAGAAAGCCCAGAGGTTAGATTTCTATCCCCGCAGTTGTTTAGTGTGTAACAAATAACCTTATTTAGAACTTGTCATGTTTTATGTAAATAAAGCAGTTAAGATTGGAAATGTAGCCCTTTTTCTGTTATAATACAAGCAAAAGCTGTTTGGGCAGTTTTAATTCCCTGCAGTCACATCTCAAACAATACATATCTGCATGTAAAAAACATGTTAAACTGTGTAAACTACTCCAGTATTGGTTTGAATTTGAGCAAATAAACCCTCGTGTAGTTCTACCAACACACCACCAGAGGGAGACAAAGCTGTTGCCTGCATGTGTAACACGGTGGCAGGTTTCTCATACTGACTTCTTGGCTCTGGCTTCTCGGTTGCTTTTACGGGGAAAAGATGCCGTGTGCGTTGTGGACTGGAGGAAGCCATCTCATCGGCCTGTTATTAGCAGCACCTCCTGGCAGACGGAGGGGGCTGCCGGGTGAGTTTAAAGGACTCGTTGCTATCCACTTCAGGGTTTTCCAAGGGTGGAATCTGTTTGCCTGAAATGAAAGGAATGAGGATCATCCAAAGTGTTTCATCAACTATACTGAGCTATGTAAAAGTAATATTTTAGACTGGTTTTAGTAGCATTAAGGAGACAGGGAGTCTTTTAAGAAAGGCACCATAAAGATGCATCATGTGTAATGAATGGAATATGCCTTGTTTCTGGGAAATGACTATAGTAAATAAAGTCATGACCTTACCATGTCTACATCTCATACTCTATACCTCACTTTAAAGCCTTTAAAGTACACTAACTATGGCACGATGACACAGTCCTCATGGGAACAGCAATACAGACGTTCCAGTCTGAAACGTTCCTGGTGGAAGAGGGTACCAGGCAGAAAGCGCAGCGTTACAACCCGTCATGGCTGCTACTGAACTCTACAGCTGGATTCAGTGTTTTTGGCTAAGCAACAATGTGAGACTAAGGTCAGTAGATGTTTAATCAGAACGCCCTATGTTGCCATTTAACTACAGCAGGAGTGTTTTTATTTCATTCTGCTTTTTTAACCAGGTGAAAAGAAAACCTGCAGCCAGCTTAAGTAAAGTGCAATCAGACAGTTTGGTAATAAATGTAACCCGCTGAAATGTTCAGTTAAAATGTGTCGACATCTAGTGGTACAATTTCAGACTGCAACGCTGATGAAAACTCTTTTACTCATTTAGAAAAGCCAAAAGGCCTTTTTCTCGTTTGTCATGGCAGTGTGACCTGCACTGTCTGTAGATACTGTCACACATTTCACAGATGCGGTACAAAACCTACTGATTTTCTGAAAAAGCTCCTCCACATTGACAGCATTTCTGGCACTGGTCTCTATGAAAATAGCTGCAATCGATTCTGCAAACTCCTTTGCTTCCTTCATAGGAACTTCCCTGTGAAAGACAAAGACAGGAAAAAAGGAATCAGATGAAAAAATCAAAGTTTTTATTTGTGACTGCTGTGGACAGACACAGGAAATGTAACACGGAGTATGTAGAGTCCGTGCATGTCCAGCACAGGTTATTCTGCCATTAGAACTTAGGATGCTTGCAAGCTTGCTCTGCAGTAGGTCTAGAAGGAAGCTGGTGGAATAAAACAAACTGGAACTGTAATAAAAGTAATAAAAAAGCATTTTTCCCAACATGAAAGCTCCTCTTTCTTGTACTTTTAAACATTTGTGCTTATAAAGAGCTTTATTAAAAATAAAAACAAGATTTTTTTTACAACTTTGACACTCAAAGAGAATAAACTGAACCCACCTGATGTCTCCTAAATCATTCTTGTTCCCTGCTATAGCTACAACGATGTCCTCCGGACCGTGTTCCTTCAGCTCCTTCACCCACTTCTTTAGTGTCTGAAAAGAGTCCTGGACAGCAGGAACACATCGCGGTCAACTCTGGGAATATGCCTTGCATGTTTTTAAACTTGCATCACACAGAGCATAAGTTTTTTTAAAACAAGTTTTGACAGGGCGAGCAGGAGAGGAGGACATTTGTAGGTCGGTGAAACAGCATCCTAGCACTATGGAAAGGTTTTACATCAGACTCAAGTGTGTAACTAGTTTCTTCTTGTGCAGTGGGGTTGAAACCACCAACCAGGTCACCAACAACACCACATCAGGCAATACACTTACCAGTTTAGTTATGTCGTAGACAATGACAGCAGCCGCTGATCCTCTGTAGTACATAGGAGCTAATGAGTGGAACTAAAGAGGACAACACAAGATCAAGTTATAATTTCATTATTAGAATCATTGATATAAATGATTTCAGGGACCAACATTTCAGAAAGAATACAAGCTAAAACCTGGATGAAGACACTTCTCTAAAGACAGAAACTGCTTCATTGGGACCGGTCTAGTGTGTGTGTGTGTGTGTGTGTGTGATTGAACAGCTTTTTTCTTGCTTCTACAAACACATTGACACATCCATGGCATATTAAGCAGCAAACATCAACATGTAGTCAAAAGCTACCACCTAACAGAAGCACTTCCATCAGCAGAAATGTGCAACACAATCCCGTTGTGTTAATGGCAGCATGTGCAAACAGGGGACTCCTGAGTGAGACCCTAATGTTCAGAGTCACTGAAGTTCAGCGACTCCTCCGAGTCGCTTCGGTTCGCCACCGTTCGTTTTATCTCAATTACCCAGAAGTTCCTGACAGAAGCACGACCTCTCGGGAGCGTTCTCTGCAGCACACGCTAGTCGGTGTGTTTGCATTCGTTTATCAGAACAACACAGTCGGATGTTAGAACACAAGCCATGTAACTGTGGTCTCAGGATATTGTTTTCACACACAAACAGGAAATACTTTTTTCCATGCAGTAAGCAAGTCTGGCAAGCTTTACCCCCCCCTTCATGAAATGAATCATCATAATGTCTCATGACAAACTTTTCATAGCTGTATTTAAAACGGGTTCTGAAAGCATCAGCAAATTGTCCTGTTTTTATTCCAACACAATAATACAAATGACGCATAAGATGCGTGATGTAAAGCTTTCGTCATGCAGAGTAACATGATCTGCTTTTTCTAGATCTGGATACAGTTCATGAAGCTTCTGGTAACCTATAAGCATCATTATGGCTTGTGTTTGATGGTTTACATGTATCGGCTTTGAAACCATTAAGGATTGCTCTCAGGATAAATTGCATCTGCTTCTCACAGCAAACACTGACATGAGGAAATGCCCGAATATGCTGCTTTGCATGGCAGCAATCTAAAAACTGCTTTAAATAAAACATCACTAAATAAATTAATGTGCATTTCTGTGACTTAGAAACAGTTATTTTATGTCTAATGTACTGAAGCTTGACCTTAAAAAAAACAAGTCACGATTCTTTTATCAGGTTAAATTAGAGTTATAGTAAAAAATAACAATGTGCATGTTATGTATGCATCAGGCCCTCTGTGCAAGCAACCGATGCCAAAATAGTTACATTTCCAATAGGGTTCAAATACATTATTAGGGAGCCTATTGAGTCTAAACAGACTTCTAATCTAATGCCTTTATTATCAGAAAAAGTCCATTTCCTCCTGCTAAATCAAATAACCCAAGCAGTCTGAAAACACTAATAAATATGCCATTAATATGAAGGTTGTCTTTTGCTTTGATGCATTTCCTGAACTAAATGTGTCAGGACTACAGCCTGTCCCCTGTATGCTCACAGATGCCAAAGAAAGCATTGTCCCATAACCTTTGAACCCGTCTGATGTAATGGGAAACTAATGGTTGAACTGGATAAACATATAGCCAAACGTCACGGCGTGACCGCTTACCCGTTCCTGTCCAGCTGTGTCCCAAATCAGGAATTTGTGCAGTTCATTACCACATGGTACCGTCTTGGTGAGGAATGATGCTCTGTGGGTGGATAGGAGAATTTCACATCACTGTCCATAAAGTCATTTGTTAATAAGCACAGGAAAAAGATCTGTTAAAACCAGCAGGAAGTGAATTCATGGTTACAAGAAGCTGCTTAGAAAGACCTTTTGTAATCATGTCATCCAGTCCAACCCTGCTGGCATCACCACCGTATTCTATAAACTTAAATTTATGAAAGGTAGTGGGTTTGTAGTGGTGGGACTGTTTTGATTGGTATATGTGGGATTATTGGACATTACTAAACCAATATTTGATGACTGATAATTCAATAGCCACTGTTTTAAATGTCAGTGTTCCAGCTTGATAATTTTATTTCACTGCTTTTATGTCTTACTCACCCTATAGTCGGGCTTATGTTGTGATCAAAATGATCTTGAACAAATCTGCAAACAATGCTGGATTTACCAACTCCAGTGTCCTGAAAACAGAGTCACAGCAAAGAAAACACACATTTACCAATTGATTCAACAAATGTGTGGTCACAAGCTCGCCCTATCAGGAAAACAAAAACAAAACAAAGTCCACCCAATTCAGCTGCAACAAAACAAACTAACATGACAATAAAGGGATGTATGAATCTGCAGAAACCTCCTCAGAAACAGCTTAAAGCCTGTCGCAGGCCTCGATGTGCCCAGGCCTGGTTAACGTGGTAAAGTTTTCATGACTTCGCTGATGTTGTGCTACGTTATGCACTGATGATGCTATTTAAAGTTGGGAATGACGTCATTCCTGTCAAACACAAAGACCCGGTGAGTTTCGCGAACGCAGCAGGAAATCTAACGGTTGGCCGTGTGATGACGTCATGACGATAAAAACAGCTACCATTTAGAAAGAACCAAACACGTAGCAAAACACGCGGAAACGACTTTAAACTCTACAATTCGTGTTAAGGAAAGCTGGAAAAAGGAGTGCCGGGCGAATGAGCTGTTGTATTTGTGTTTTGTCTAGCTACCAATATAGCCCAAGTTTGTCCACAAACGCCATAAACGCCGTTTTCCAAGAAAATGTAGGAAGTGCCTGAACATACATTTATATATATAAACATTAAGTTGTTAAAGTATCGTTAAGCGCAACAAGTTGTCGGTTAGTTCCGCTCGCAGCAGAGTAAAGGAATTTACCACGAAACGATGAAAAACATCTGTAACTTACCCCTAAAAGGCAAACTTTGAGCTCCCTTATGGCCATGGCGACTTCTGGAGGTTTCTAAATCATCATTTGTTCGCGTTAACCTCAGTGTCTTTGTCTCATCATGCTTGACACTGATGTATTTTTCCCCTCTTCTTTGATGAAATAGAAACCCAGCCCATGACAGACAGTCTGACCATTGACTCTGAGCGGCTGCAGCCCGCGGACCCTAAAACACATTACTTCCGGTGGTGATTTTACAAATTAAAATCACTTATACTATGACACCATCGTGTTTCCTAAAACGGCTAAATGCTGTGACTAAACAGCTAGTTGGATATTTCATTTCACCGTCACATTAAAATGGTTATATGTGTGTATGAAATTGTGAAAAATAATTCAATATTTCCAGAGGGAAATTAAAAAATGTCTTTAAAAAGGCCAATATGGCGACGGTAACAGAGCTACTGGTTTTTAGCCATCTAGCGGAGCATTCCAGTATGTCAACTTAGGTAGCTCCATTTAGATTAAAAATGTCTACCAAGAGAGACGTGGCCAAACTGGCATACAGAGTTAACTAATTAAGTCCATTATGTAAAACAAACTTCTCATCATGCTCTTAATTTTGAAATCAAACTAGTCTACATCCGGTTGTTTTCTTCACTTCTTTCCCAAACAAGTACAATGACCCTAAAAAACCTGGATTGCATAAAAAAAACCTCTCTATTATCATATACCACGTTTTATAGTTTAAAAAAGGAATAAAACATTTAAAATCTTACAGAAAAAAATGCATTTAATTGAGGAAACTGCTCGGATGGTATGTAATGAAAAATAGCATTGTACATTCCTCAGAGTTACAAGGTGTGAGTCACAAAAAGGGACAAAGACTCAGATTGACACTTTATTTTTCACAGCATTAGTCTGAAATCATGTAAAAGCTCTGAACAATATGAAAATAAGCACATGAGAAGCTGAGCTCAGATCTGTGTGCGTTTCAGTCACAGGATTATTAACGCTGAATCATGAGTCCACTGGAGAGGCTCGATTTGCCTGTGACCCAAGCTGCTCACACTAACATCTATGTTAGAAAAGATGGCAGAACAGGTGAAAATAGGTTATTTGTAATTGTACAATATACAGAACAAGCCAGGTCACGCATTTGCTTTTTAACACTACTGAACAATGACAGGACTTTGCAGGTCACAAATAATTTATTATTTATTTTATTAAAGCTGATGCCATTAATGACTGCACACAGAAAGAGCACAATCAAAACCAACCCAAAATGATTCCTGCCAATGTTTTGGAGATAAAAGATGTTACACCGTTATATAAACAAGTTCATCATTTCCTTCATAGTAAAGGAGAGTCGGCAATAACAGAAAAGACGACTGTTGGATTTAATGACTTTACTTTGTATCTGTTTGCCAGCCTTGTTTTCATCAGATGCAAGGTGAGACATCAGCGTTTTCTGTGCATCTGCTGTTCAGACAGGAAAGCATCTACAATAAGTTCATCTATACATAGCCAAAAAACCTGAAATCAAAATGAATGCATTTCATAAGTGTCCATATTTAACAGTATACTTCTTAAATATATAATATAAAGACAGACCAATCATAAATTCTTAGCTTCTCAAAGACTTTTTGTATTAGTGGTTCTCTGGGGTTGTCTAATATGGCACAGTGGTCTCTATCCTGACGTTAAGGTGAGGGACAAAACTAATAATCATAATCTGGCTTTGTGATCGGGTCTTGCCTCACTCACCAGTGGAAAATAAACGCTCTTACATTCCTCTACTCCCCTTCAGTAATCATGTCATTTCCTCTTCCTCTGTGAAGGCTTGGCACCTCTGATTTGAACGTTTAGTTCTTGCAGGTCTCTCACAGTGATAGAAAGGTGTCTGCTACAGCTGCTACTGCTTATTTTGTGTTTCAAATGGGAGAAAGAAAAGTCAGGACGCTAAACACAGAGTATTGTTAAGCAACCAGCGGGTGGACACAATCACAGATGGACTCTGCCTCTTTGGCAGACAGTTAGCAGACTGTAGGACAACTGACTAGCGGAGGACGTACAGCTTAACGCATCACTGACATCTCACATGTTGGTGTCTCTTCTGTCTTTGCTCGGTGAGGGCTTTACTGGATCCTTAGCTGTCTTTCCATTGGTCGTGGCATGTGTGTCAGTGGCAGCAACAACCACGGCGGCGGCGGAGCGTTTGGTTGGCTCCTCGCCGCGGGCCTCCGGGCTCGGCTGTGTGGGAGGAGCCTGCTCAGCTGGCGGCTGGGCGGTCACTTCCTGCTGCTGCTTGTGGCTTTGCAGGAGGCGAATCTGGACACGGAGCTCTAGGATGGCTTCCTGCTCCTCGTGGATGGCCTGGTTCAGATGGGTGTTTTTGTTCTGTGGGGTAATCAAATGCAGACATTTTAAATGGATCCTCCCGCTGCACTGATACATGAACCCTGAAAACTAAAATATAGGGTCTTCTGTTTTAGACAAAATACTGAAAGTAACGTTTTCTCACCTCTAATTCTTCATTTTGTTTCTGCAGATCTTCTAATATCATCTGCAGCTCCTCCTCATCTTCACTCTCGCTTTCACTGTCGGATGAATATTCCTCTGTTTCACTGCGGCCCTGCTGCCGACTACAGAGGAACACAATGTCGGGTTGCAGTTTGGGCGTGCATCCACGAGGACAATTAATGAGCATGGAGTTCAGCTTTTCTTCTTACCTCTGGATATCTGCGATCTCCGCACGCAGCCGTTCGATCTCTTCCTTCTCGGTAGCGATCTGTCTTCGCAGCACCTGCTCAAGAGAAATCAGCTCTTCCTGCTCCGTCAGGATCTCGTTTTCCTGGTTATCCAGAAGAAATGGGGACAGCAAACAGATGATACAAGCATAAAACTGATGTAAACTGTGTGTTTTAAAGTGTTTGGATTTATGACTCACTTGTGCTAAAAGCAAGTTGATGACTTCCTCTTCGTTTTCAGTCATTTCCTCTTTTGAGACATCTTCCTTTGACAAGCTGGCTATCTCCTGAGCGATCTTACTCTCACACTCCTGAGGCCACGCAGAGGGACGACACACTTATAAACTCACTGTCACTGAAACCGTTATTTAACACATAAATAAACATTCGGTGGGACCGCTTACCTGACGTTTTGCCTCCCTCAGCTTGCGTTTGAGAGCAGTCAGGATTCTCTGGACCTCCCAGAGTCGCTCCTCTTTGGACAAGTCCTTCACACCTGCCTGCAGGTCTCTGTGCAGGCAGTTCAGCAGGAACTCCTAAACACAAACAACCTTCACTTCATCCATTTAACCAAGCATAAAAATCATTTAAATAGGCAGGACATGAGCAGAAATACCATCTCAATAATTAAATACATTATTAATTTCTCTTTTTAAGCATCAAGAAATGAAATATGTTTCCTCTGAGCTTTTGTAAGCTGGTAATGTTCGTGTTAATGCGATGCATCTGGCTCATCGCAATGAGCCCATCGTGACTGCTGCAGTTCAGATTCATGTCGTGATCCGACCCAGAGGTACTGAAACTACTGCCACATAGTAAAAAGGCAGTTGTGTATAAGCATTAAATGATTTACAATGAGGTACAAGCAGCACAGTTATGCTTTTAGCATTACCATAAACATCAGCTGCAACCTGTTGCATTTTTTTTTTTGCTTCAAGTGAATTATATGCTTGAGCAAAGCAGTATGTTGTGCAAACATATACTAAGCAGACAAACCACAGTTAGTGAGTGCTTCTGAGTTGCTGCGGTATGTGGTTACACTTCAGTAAAGGTGCACACGTCAGGAATACCCCCGTACAGCTCCACGCCTGTCAAAGCGTAAATTCCAACTTTTCCATCCGTAAAAACACTTTCTTCCAAAATGTTCATATTTTTATTTTCCTATTTTTAAAGTTACAAAAATGCACCAATAACAACAAATGAGTCTTTGTAGTTTCGTCTGGATTGGATCAGGTGTAGGCGACATCAAGCTCGCTTAGTTACCATAAACTAATAATAATAATGATTACTCATTGGCTAAAGTAAAAATGGGTTAGAAACATGGTGGGACATGAGCCACTGCAGATAATAATGCTGAAATCTTCACATATTATAAGGTAAAAGCAGCAGGTGCATTAGTGCTTCTGTTAAAGACGCTCTAACGGCCACAGCGGGAGTTACCTGGCGCCTGATCTCCTCTTTGATGCTCTCCTGTGTCTCGGGCAGAGCCGGCATCGTCGCCATGTTGGACCAGCGGAGCGGTCGCACCGCCGGCTTCAGGACGACGTCTCCGAACAGTTCCCTCACGTGGGTGAAGAAAATGTAGAGAACACGATTTCCGATCTGAAACAATATAACCGAATCAGAGGAGGATCACAGCGCCCCCGTGCATCTACTTTCCCCACAAACACAAGTTCCTGCAGATATACTGGGATTGTGTGTGCCCCTCATTAAGTGAGAGCCATGTTTTTAAACAGTGTTGTGGCTACTCCTGCTGATGGTTCAGAGAAAGTGGAGCAGCTACAGAGATGTCCCCTGTGGGGATAAATTAGCTTCACTGAACTGGGTCAGTTTCAGTTTGAACCAATAAGAACGTGGCAAAGCGAAGCTCCTAGGTTTATTTCTAATGTTCGGTTTGTCTGTTATTGACAAAAGTCTGACCTGTATGGTGGGGTTGAGGACAATGGAAATATTCTGAATGTTCATCTTGGTGTCCGCCTCCCTCGCGATGACGTGGTCCATGTGTGTGACGAGCCAGGAAAGGAGAAGTCGGCTCTCGGGCGATACTTCAGTCAGCAGCTTCTGGAACTCCGTCAGCTTCTCGGCCTCCACCTGCCGGCCGCAGGCGTCCTCGAACCGCTGGACCAGGTCGCGACCCAGCAGGTTGTCCGGCAGCTCACGGAGGTACTGCTTCAGCAGACTGGCAACTGTGTGAGGGTCGTACTCCTCCAGGCAGGGGCACTCCTCACGGTCGTATGAAGCTTTCAGCTCGTCCACCTTGGACTTCATACCTGACAGAGAGAGATGAGAATTGCTGTTTAGCTTCTTCTATTTTTTTTTACTTGCCTCACAAGATGAAATAAATATATTTATTACCTGAAACCCGGTAGATGCCCTCACACTTCATGCCATAATTTTCAATGTAGTCCACACATTCCCTGAAGATGGCTGGCAACTGGATGCCGTCATACAGAGATGTCCTCTTCACAGCTTCCATCAGAGGAACTCCAAAGATGGGCCTGAAAGTCGGGGTCTCCACTGGGACTTGCTCTGCCTCCGTCGTAGGCTTCTTCTTCTTCTTCTTCTCCTTCCACTGTTTGACCACATCAGCAGCCGTCAGGTCCTTTGACTTCTTATCTTTGGCCTTGTCCTCTTTGGGGCCCTTCTCCTTCACCTTAAAGTCCTTCTCTTTCTTCTTGGAGAAGCTTGGCTTCTTAAACACATGGATTCCCTTGGAGCGCTTCATCTTGGAAGGACTCTCCGCTTCATCTGCTGAGCTGTCTTCCTGGAAGGCAGCGTATCCCTCCGCTGTGAGAAAAGAGCAAAGAAATCAGGTTAAATCTGAGGGGAGAAACACTCCTGTCTTCTTATCTCCCTCCTACGACAGGACTACGCTAGCAGTAACAGGAAGAGATGTGTGTAAGAGAGAAGATACCAAAAGAGGGGGAGAATGGAGACTTAGAAAAGAGGTCAGTCACCAATTTAGCATAGCTCCCACAGCAACTTACACTTCTCCTCTTCAGAGCAGCCACAGATTTAAGTAGTCTTCCTCTGCGTATGCAAGATCATCCCTAAAACAGCGTGTGACCTCTCCTCAATTCAAGTGCTCTCTAATTGTATCTGCTCTTGGTCCCCCCCTCCTCCTAAGAATGAGGTCTGTTTATCAGGCACACCTTTACTGGGCTCTGTGGGTGTGCCCTGAAACTGTCCATCTCTTCCTCTCTCCCACCGTACGCTAGTGTAAAAGCTAAATACAGACATGGAAAAATCAGGATGGAAAACACTCCCATCGACAATAGGCAGCAACAGGATAGAAAGAGGGAGGTTTTCTCTGAACTGACACCAGAGAGTCCACCCAGTCAGGTGTTCAGTCATCATTTCTCTAATGGTGCTTACTGGTCTGCACTAGATGACCAGTAAGTATCAGGAGTCTCTTTTTTAATGTTTCTCATTTTCTCAGTGAATTTTCAGTTGCAAGTTATTCATATATTAATCAAGTTAAAAGTATAAAAATCATTTTATAGTTATAACTTAATGTCAGCTAACAGCAGGAACTGCAACACAAAGGAGCTTTATATGCAACACCGGGGCTCTTCTGGAAAAGTCTCCATTTTCAACATCACCCATATTACTATGTACTAGTATAAATTAATATACACATAATACACCTAGATAAAGTGAGGCACCGCTTATATTGGACAAATAAACTTGATAGACTTTGATCCACAACCCTGTCTGGGCAAATTAGACAAAGATCCCAATATGAAACTGTAATTCCAAGTTGGGAATACTGGATAGTTTTTAGCAACTGCTTCCTTAAACGTACACCTTTTTTCTAAAAAGCTGATAAATTGCTTTTTGTATCAAAGGGAAGTTTGCAGAGTGATAAGTGAGAAACGATGAAGGAAAAAAACAGGAACGCTGGATTTCACTCAGCATTTTGGTCTGGATTTGACATCTGGAATCATTTGGAATTGATTGTTGCCCTTTAATCAATGTGAATCTGATAAAGAATTAATTTACATTTGCAGTTTGAACATGGTGCTTTTTGGTTTCTTTACCTAGCTATTTTTATGGGCCTAAGCTCAAATGCATCATGTCTGGCACACCCCAGCAGCAAAATGTTTACTGTACATGCCACATCCCAGACTAAGTTCCAGCCTGGGGCAAAGCAAATCCCATCACCTTGGTTCTGTCCTGCTCTATACGCTTTATTGTGCCATAAACAGACAAATGTTGGTAAGTAAAACAGTTCTTACTCCTTTTCTCCTTCTTCTTGAACTTGTTCTTCTTCTTGCTGTGCTCTTTGTCATCATCTGAGACGTAGGCGTCGGGTGGCTCATGGTGATGTCCATCATGAGGCGGCGACGGTTCACCTGTGCGATATAATCCGGGGAATTTAGTGGGACTTATCTCCTCCGAGCTGGGGGTGCGGGCTGCACCCCCTGGGTGTTCAGCCCTGCGCTGTTCTGCAGGGCTGCTGCTGGGAGGCAGGAAGCACTCAGTCATGGCTTCTCTGGCCTTATCGCTCCTCTGACCTGCACATCACCTCTCCATCATACCTGCAGGGAGAGGACATATTAAAGTATTCATCCTTCCTCTCCAAGTCATTGCATACATATCAGGGCTAAGGTTTTCCTCATGCTTTTAAAACAACTCTATGTATCTTTCAATCTGACCTAATTTGCTAAGTAACTTCATGTTTTATATAAAAGATGGCTGCTTGAAACTGCAACAGTGACCTGGTCCCACCAGATGGGGCTTCTGCCACTCAAACCATCACATCCTCCACATTATTGTTTTAACAGGTTTATTCTCACATCCGAGGCGTACAAAAACAAAACCAAAGCTCTTTTTGTGAAACAGTGATGCTTCTCCTTTTCTTATAGTAGAGTTTAATATAAAGTTCAGGCGAAACAGCTGGAACAAACCGGAACCTGAGCATGTTTTAGGAAGTAGATCTACTTATATCAAAGAAGACATAGTTTTACCTGTAAATGCAACAATATTCAGCAGGCTGTAATAAATAAACCATCAGTTTTTTGTTCAGCAACACTGTCTTTACAGTATCTTGAGGATTAATAACATTCCTCCTGTCAGCCTCCCACCCTAATCTTCATTCGTCTGAGGTAGATTAACTTCACCATTTGACTAACATTTCCTGTTTATATAAGAACACTAACTTAATATACATTAAAATGGCCAGGTTGGTGTCTACACTACACAATGCCAGTGAAAATACAATGAAATGCTGAAAATATAAAAGCTGTCTTCTGAATGAAGGGGCCCATTTGCTACCGTTAAATCAGCTAGCTACCAACCTGCTAAGCTAGTTGATGGACCAGCCTGTTCGTATCGATAACAGCAGCTTATAAGTCTAAATAAAAACCAGCCTGACATTTATTATCTACCGGAGAAACTATTGTATTTATAACCGCAGTGAAGTCACAGACCGAGCAAAACATAAAGGATAAGAAACTTTACCAAGTACTGTCCACTTCGCTCAATTTTACACAGTGGTGCTTCCGGTTGTCGGTAAACTAAATAAACGCCTTTGCGCTTGCGCACTTACAGAAGTGCATTATGGGAAACGTAGTTTAAAAATAACGCTTGTTACACCAGACATTAAATGTTTATAAATCGGGGATACTGAACTCAAAGTATCACATATTAAAGTCTTCACAATATTTAGTGAAACATTATTTATGCTGTTGTAATGTGTGCAGAATGTTGTCTTGCTGAAATGAGCAAGTTCTTCTCAGAACAATGTGTAGCTCAGTAGTTTGAATATATCATAGATGTGGACGTTACATTCCCTTACCTTCACCATTTGCATAATATTTGTATGTCGTAATATATGCTTATATAGGTAGTACACCTACTCTCCAGCCAGCAGGGAACTGTGTTTGTCTGGCAAGAGGATAGTTTTCAGATATTCATCTGTATGCAACGCTATTGTAGCTCAGGAAGGATGAGGTGAAACATCTTGGGATCTTGTTTGTATTCATGCAAGATCCATGTTTAATCTGAATTTGCAAGTACAGTAAAAACTGCATTCACATACCGTTTTTCAGAAATGCTTACAGTATGAGTCAGATCCAGACGTACAGAGATTTCTTCACAATTTTAAGCCTAGTTAACACTACAATTGTTAGGTCTGTTTTCTAAAAGAGAGCTGAGGAAAACTGTGGTTGATCACTACATGGAGAATGTTTCAGACATGATGACTTGCACAGATGACCCTGTCTGACTGAATTTTTTTAACTTTATGTATAGTAGAATATTACAATCTTAAGTTATTTACCATTTTATTTAGATTTTTTTAAATACCTCATCCTTTTGGCCCCTATTACCTTTACCTCATTCACTGTCCACCTCTTTTAACTGTGTATCTGTATCAGTACAATTAATAGTTTTCTTTTTACACATTTTAAAAAATGGACCCTTTGTGAGAAATGACTGAATAATGTAGCTGTTTCCTAAAAGCAGAGCTTGTTGTAACCTCTGTGTAGTCTGTAGGCTTCAGGAAAAGTCTGGATTTAATGGAGAATGTTTAGGCTGTGGTGTCATTTAGATCCGAGGCACAACTTCTCTGTTATTTAATCCCCTCCATAAGAGAAACTGTCAAATAGCATTTGGAATAGCAGCTATTATCTAAATTTGGTGAAACCACTTGCTAGTCTGAATCATGTGTACTTTCCCAAATGCTGCGGTTGGACTCGGAGAACTGGTGGTCATCCCGACATATGAAACAAATTAGTCCTCTGATGATCTTTGTTGGCACCGTCTGCTCCAAACCACAGCTGCAGTGGCGAAATGAGGTCGGGATTCAATATCACAAAAAAAGGGCAAACAAAGTCTCATTGTGCGTTTGCTAGAAGAGTCTGTGCAAACTGCTGTTGCATGCCAATTGGGAACATAATCAGTGATAGGGCACCCTGCTGCTTTTTGAAAATGTACTGGCATTACAAAGAGCATTTGTGTGCGGCGGTGAGAGATTGGCATCGGTGAATGTTTTGCCCTCGGCTTGCATGAGACGGTCAGCGAGCACCGAACACCTGTGGACCAGAATGGAATAAAAACAACGTTGTTTCCCCAGGAAATGATGACCAAGCTAAGATTATAAGTAGGAAGGCAGCCCTGAAGAGAAGCATTTACATCTTTGCATTTTAAATTCTCATCCTTTTAAAACAACATCACAAACATTTTAAATAAGACTAACAGTCCATGTCACCAAACTTTTCTTTATTTGGCATGAGACTGGGATTTAGCGGAACGTTATTGCAAAAATACATTATTCATATACACCTCTAGTAAAAAACACTATTGAAAACATATCTAAAAATATACAATAACAGCAGAATAAAAACATTTTGCAGGGGGAGGAGAGGCACTTTCAGGGGGTATTTTACAAGGTAACTGAGGAATGCTAACAGTAACAGCCATAAGTCCCACTATCCTCAGTCCTCTGGTTGGGACCAGACATTTGGTACCAAAATGTGCCCACCCTTCAGAAGAGACAGTTCAAACACTTCACAGCCTTGCTGCCGTAGTCCACGCACTCCGGTCCGATGCACTGGCAGCAAGCATTGTGAAACCAGCGGTACTTTGATCCTCCCATTGACTCACAGTACAGTTTACACTGACGGATAGACACGCAGTCGTCAAAGTAGACCACCGTGCACATGTTCTCTGAAAGGAAAATGAAAAGGAATGAGCAAAACAAGTGAGTCACAAACACAAACAAGTGATTAACCCTCAGTGCTCCTACTTTTACTGAAGAGAGGACAGAAATTCCCTGCCATGTTTCAGCGTAACTGCCACAAAGGAGAGTAAAAGATGGCAGAAAAACAACTTTTTCAACCCAAAAAAAAAACTGTCTTATGCAGCACTTTTTAACTCACAAGTTTCCCCTCTTTCAGGACCATCACAGTAAACCCTTTAAAACTACCACTCATGCTGGTTAGCTTGTTTAGAAACACGCTGAGCGAGTAAAGAACTGCTTGACCATCACAGATTAAACAGGGCGTCAGAACCACATTGATTTTAATGGCAGACGCGAGATGACTGGAATAAACAGGTGTGTTAATGAGGGCTGCATTCCATTTAGAGTAGGTTTTGTCTTTGTGCACGTTATGAAGCGGCATGCACAGGTGCAGAAGTGGAATGCGGTCCTCATTAATATGTCCAAGCTTGTCCAAATACCACAAGTCAGAAATGTCTGCCATGAAAAAAAGCATTTTCTGACTAACAAACCACGTCTAGTCTGTTCCTGCTGTATTTATTTCCATTTAACTACTTTAATTTATTTACTTTATGTTTATATTTTTGAAGAATTTATTTATTATTTCATAAGTAAAGTATTAATTTAATAAATACATTTTCCAGTCTGTCCTCTTGGTATTTCTCCTTTATTTGGTTTTTAAACCATTGTAAATAAATTCAGGTATTAAGACATTTACTGAGCCTTCTCTTATATTAAACCAAAACAACAAACATCTCCAACCCTCTTTTATACCCACAGGTTACGATTACAAGATGTTTTTCTATTTAGAATCAATCATTCTGAATTAATTTCAAATTAAAGTATTCTTTACATAAAAATATTATTTCTGAATGGAAGTTTACATGGAAACGCGTTTATTTGTCTTCTTTTAATCCTGGTTTGTATCGGTGGGTTGGGATGGGGTCTGATTGGACAGAAAGCGGACGTGATGTATTTACTTCCTGCTTCTCGTCTTTTTGGATACAACATGGAAAACCACATGAATATAATTTTCAAGTACCAGCTCATCACGAGCTTACTACTTCACCATCTTCAGCAGCTGAGGAGGAGGAGGAGAGACTGTGCGTCATGGTGACAGGACAAGGTAACGAGCATGCTCAGAACGACCCGAGTGAATGGTCACTTTGAAAGTAGGCTTAAACCCGAACTGCCATTTTCATTTGGCATTAGGTGTTTACATGATCGTCTGCATTTAACTTTTATTCTGAATTAAAGAGGAATTAAATCCATTAAGTCCATTCCTGGAGCAGTGATTTCCCTGCTGTGTCTATAATGGCTCTTTTCCATTAGTACCTACTCTGCTCTACTCTATCCGGACCAACTCGACTTAACTCCACCCTACTCGTTTTCCATTACAGAGTTACGTGGGTTATTAGAACAAGGCAGATGTGCATGATCGAAGCTGGTGTCGGTTCTGAGGCCGCCATCGTGATCGGAGATGCTACAAAGCCGCCGCAGTGTGAATAGAAACACCGCTCTGTGTTACCTTGGTTGTCGTAGCTGGTGTGGATACTGTTGCCAGGCACCGACACGTTCTGGTGCTGGTTGTCGAGCGACTCTAGGAAGGAAACCAGGTTCTCGTGATGCGAGAGCTCCTCGGCGACGGGGAAGGACACCACCATCATGTTGATCGGTGCGTCGCCCTCAGTGAGGGCGCGGAACAGCGAGGGGATGGGACGGTGCAGCTCCTCCACCGTGCTCTTTGACGTGGCGGGAGAGTCGCTGTAGTTCTTGGGGTTACACATTCCTGATGGAAAACATGGACACGGTACCTTTCAGCAAAACAAGGAGCCGTTTTGTAAAACCACACCACTGTCAAAAGTCTCAATTAGGCCTCAACACTTCATTTCATTTCCACATACAGTAGTCCCCACAAAGTCCCCACATCCCCACATATGATCGTTCTAGTCCTTTAAACGAGTCGGAGTGAATTATAGCTAATGAGGAAATCGTTTAATGAGGAAAGTTTGACAGAGGATTGGGATTACAAACCAACACTATAAAGCAGGCCCGAGCAGCTGTTTTAGATAAAACATACTCATGGGTCCTTCCTCCCTCCTCCCCCTTCCTCCTAAAATCCAAACTGTCCTCGCCCCACCTCTCCTCTAACCACTTGCAGATACCTACTTCAAAGCAGTCAGCTTTTTGGCACAGATAACGTGTTTTGAGTGGTAACTTAAAGTGGACATAAAGCTAGTGGCAGGGGGAAAAACTAAAAACATAAATGAAGACGATATACTCGCCTAAAGCTACAAGCTATCCTCAGTGTATTGTAAAAGGCCTGTCTGGGAGGAAAACACTGCCCCAACATCTGTGCTGCAGCAGCAGTGCTCAGTGTCAGACTCTTGTTCTCGTGTTCCACATGAAAGCGCTTTAATAAAGCCTCGTTGTCAGCAGGCAGAGTAATAAACGTCTGTCAAAGCTGATCTGAGAGCTTACTGGTTTGCAGGGGCCGGATCAGAGGTGGCAGGGTCCCAACCTGACGCCCCCTGCTACCAGAACCGGAGGGTGGGATTCCTTTGGATGCTTTGTTTTACATTTAGAAGATGTGGACAAATCAAATGGTGATGTGTTAAAACTTCCACTAATATGCAAAAAGACTGCGACTGCGTCTGATCTGACAAAGTTTAAAAAAGGAGGCGACTTGCCAGATGTTCCCAGTCTGAGCCTGGAAAAAACCAACCAGTGTAATCCTAAATGTGATTTAATATCACAGATTTTTAACCAATTCTGGAAGAAAAGCTTTATTCATTGTTTTTTTTTTAATGTAGGTGTCCACCGCAGTTCTTATTGAGGAAAGGATCACCTAACTCCTCTTCAGTCAATTACACTGCCCCAAAAAAGACACACCACCTAAATTTAACTGAGGAAGTTATTTAACTGGTATCTTCTCATTTCTTCAGTGTCAGAAGACACATCCTGTGGTCAGGGAGGTTGTTTTGACGCGAGTTATCGCGCGATTTCGGCGAAATCACGCGGGATTTGGATACGACTACCAAAACAAAGCGAAGGTAATACAAATACTTTCGTTCATTTCTACTCTCTAGTACAATGTCGGACGCTTGCCGAGACTATCTGAGCACT
>JBAMHV010000008.1:19590454-19618797 GCA_037177535.1 Pseudomugil gertrudae
GACCAAAGCATTGCGGTTCTGCTTTATACAGACAATAAATTAATGATTTACATGTTAAAAGGATTTAAAAGCATCATGTATCTCCTGTACTTTACGGATGTTAATGGGAGAAGCAGGACAAGCAGCAGCAAATTTAACTTGGCAGGTGGAGGGGAGGAAAACCTCCACTGAGTTTTCTCCTCCTAATGATGGAAATACAGGGGAGGATCTGTGGTGGGCACTGGGTGGAAACTGGGTTTCGGACAGGAAGTGGGGGAGGAGTGAAATGGAGGAAATGATGTTAGAAAGTCAACAAGAAAAAGCCAGGGAGGCTGAGAAGAACGAATGTAAAAGCAGATCAGGTGAAAGTCGGATAAAAAACGAGCCTCTATCCTCTCGGCTTACTGGAGGAATGCATCACATGTTGCATCTCTGTCACAGCTCCAGATCTCCGTCTCGTCCCAGCAAAACCACACCTGCCTGCTGCTGCTGCTGGTTTGTGATCAGGAGAACTCGCGAAAGTCTGACACGCTCGCTTGGAGAAGCAACAACAGGCGAGGAACACTGGTGTATTTCAGCTCCCAGTCAGAGGAATGCTGCTGTGTGAAAGTTTCCATAGCGTAATAAAGGAGACCGGACCGGCTGCCTGAGACTAATAGCAGCTTTTAATCCGGGGAACATACAGTGTGTTTATGTGAAGCAGCTGGGACGCTGGGGGAGGAAAAGCTTGGCTGCAATGACCTGCTTCTGTCTGTAAAAATGAGCTCACTAAGAGCTGAGAGCATGCAGACACCTGAAAGGCCTCAGAGAGTCTTTACCTGGATGAGACACTTGCTGACATCACTTGCACAGAGGGCTTTGTTGCAGCCGGAGGTCCCAGATAGGCCTGACAGGAGGAAGAGGAGAGCTGCGGTGGCGGGGAGAATCAGCTGACCAGGCCTCATCCTGACAGAACAGGAAACACCTACAGTAACAGGGGACAAAAGGACAAAGAGAAATAAACCAAAAGCTGAAGAGAAAAAGAAGAGCTGAACTACCTGTCCAAAGCATGGAGCACTTTCTGCTCAACTTTACGCATCCGGCACTAAAACTAAAAGAAAAAGTGCTGCAAACACACCGGGAATCACTTCTTTCTCATGCAAAAGCTTCACCTGCACGTCATCCTTCATTCAAAGCCAGCTCCCTGCTTACTTTCACACATCTGGCAACATCAGCTTCCTTCATTTTCTGCCTCATGCGTGGATCTTTAACACACAAGCGGATTTCTCTGCGCAACACTGGCTGCACCATATTCCTCCTCACGTCACCGTGTGTGTGTGTGTGTGTGTGTGTGTGTTAGAGAGAAAAACATGTGAGGAGCATTAGCTCCCTCATTCCTCAGCGCGTTTCTTTACCTCTTTTTTTCCTTCTTTGGCTGAAAACTTTCCCTCGCGCGCAGTCACGAGCGAGTCGAGCGCAAAGCAAACAGCGATCAGATCATGGTATTACATTTAAATAATAATGGGAATAAAAACTTACCACAGCAAAGATAACAATGCCTCTGCTTCTCTGTGTTTTTCTAAGGGGGGACAGTAACTGTTTCCTCTTTGAACCTCTCCAGGATGGTGTTCCGCCGCCGCTCTGGTGTCCACTGTGTCCAGAGGGCGTCAGTCTGCGCGCAGCACAAAGCGGCAGGCAGTCGGGCGCCTTAAAGGCACACACTCCATTTTTTCTAGAAACTGTCTGGAGGAGGAGGAGGAGGGGGGTAAACCTACCGAGCCCCAGGTCACGCACGAGCCAGCTGAAAACTCACTTTAACTCAGCGCATCGCTAAACTGCGACAGTAAAAAACGGTGGCGCACAAACGAAGACGCGTTGTGCGTAAAGTTGATCCGCAGCGTGATATGCAGGTGAGGTGAGGTGGGCCTTCCTTTACACAATAGAGGCTCCTTTGTCTGCTCTCCTATCAGCGTGCCTCGTTAGGTGACTCGGAAGCTGTAAATCTGATCGGACTCCCCGCTGAGGAGAGTCCCTGCGCTCATTTGTAGCCCCGATGCGCCATTCAGCTCCTTAGGCGTCTACGTGTGTTGCGCCAGTTTTTATCAAAGCAGAAACAAACCCCACTTCCAGCCCGAGGGGAGGAAAAAAAAAGACATTTAAATAGAGATCAGTGTGAGTAAAGCTTATTTACGGTGATCAGGAGCCTCCTGTGAAAGCAGGTTTTATTCATGGTTTGTTCTGAAGGAATGCGCGCGAGTTTTCAGGGTCAAATGAAGGTAAATGATGTGATGTTTTGGGTTTCAGTGAGCAGATGAAGAGCAGAAAATGCTTCATTATGTCATCTCGGAGGGATTCAGGTTCAGAGGTGGTGTTTCTTCAGCTGCAGGGGGAAAGACTCATAACTTATGTGTGTTTGAGCTGCTGGAACAGTGAAACGTCCCCACCGGAAAGGATCTTATCTTAGATCCACTTTTATTAAGGCTCAGACCAGTTGCACCATTATGAAAATGTTCTACATCTGATGGTCTTACAGACTCACTGGAATAAAAAAAAAGGTTATTAACTGTTATGTGAATAGTTTTAATGTGACATTTCTTCCCATTTCCTTTGATTAGGACTTCCCACAGAGACCATTTCTGAGGTTTTAGTCCCCATGATGGCCCAGATGAAGGTCACGCGCAGCTCTTTGTCTCTTAAAGGCATCATGTTTCATGTTGCCTTCAAGAAATCACTTGAAACTTTAAAGTCATTTTAAATGCAGTGTTGGATTTACTGACATCTAGTGGTGAAGATGAGTATAGAAACTGCTTTTTGTGGTGGTTAATGGTGGTCTGCCATGTCCTGAGATGATCAATAGAAGTGATTAGATCAGAACTTTGAGCAGCCCTGCAGGTTTTCAGTGCATCCCTGCCCCACAATGTGGGTCAGGTGAGTTGTAGCATACAGACATTGAAGCACTGAATTAAATTAGAAACTGTTTTTAATGATGGAATCATTTTATTATTAAGCGAGCTGATAAAAGTTGGACATTCCTGCTTTTTTTTGGTCATTTTCATTTCAGTTTTAGGAAATGACCTTTTCAAAATAAAAGTATTTTCACTCATTAACACTAATGAGTGAATAATATGTATCCAAACTCCTGATTCAAGAGGTGACGTAGTTTTATGTTGACACAACTTCTGAGACATGTTTGCAGATATCATTTGGTCCGATATGTCGAACCCCTCTAAACACACAACAAAATAAATGATGTCTTTGTGGTGACCGTGTGTCTAAAGTTAATACATGGACACATGCTTGCCAGTTTTAAATGATGGAGCATAAAAAAAATACAGGTCTGTACTAAAGCAAAATACATTAAAAAAACATCCAATGAGGGCTTGTTTCAACACCGCATAAATATTACACTATAAAGCTAAAATAATATGGTATATATAATAAATAAAAAACTCCTTTAAATAATTGTTACAAGTTTAGATGTAATAAAAAAACTACTTATCTGTAGTGACGTTTTTACAGCATCAGCTTCATAAAGTCAACATTTTAAACCAAATTTATGAACAATTTCAATGTTTGCTGCTCAGTTTAATAAGCACATCACCGCCCCCTGCTGGCAGAGCAGAGTACTGCACCCACAGGATAATCTAATGAATTACACAACACATAACTTCATTTCACAACAAATAAAATTTATTCAATTATATATTACAAATATGTACAAGTCATGTAACAAGTAAATATTAAAATAGACATTTTTTTAGAACTATCGTTCAAAAGGCAATATGTTGAAAAAATAGGATTTGTTGTGATCTCACATTGAAACTGTAAAAGTATTTTTTCCTTGGAAGCCACAACAGACTTTAATGTGCGCAAGACACGATGGACAACAGACGAGGAGCGAGGCTACGAAACAGACGTAACGACGCTGGGAGGAAAAAGTAAAACAGCTGGAACACGTCAGTAAACCTCACCATTAAGTCCACAGTACAGCCTTTTCTTTTTTTGCTCTTTTTTTTAGGGGAAAAGTACAAACATCGCAACGCATGCACAGCATTTAATTGCCAAAGTCAGAAAACACCAGCTGTGGGGTGGAGCTCCAGCGTAAGGGAGGAAATGGTTAAAAAGGAAAAGAACAACAAACACATGCTTAAGAGTTTAAGCCAACAACAACGAGAACATCACGGACGAGGACACTCGATATTAAAAAAACAAACTTTGGTCCATTAAAACATCAGACGGAACAAGTTTACAATCAAAATATCTATTACTTTTCATTTTTACAGGTTTGAAACAATAATTACATGACTATTTACAAATGCACATTTTTATGTATAAAATAAGTTAAAAAATTAAGAGCACAGTCTGTACACAATGTATGAACACTTACTTTAAACAATTGAAATCTTTCGGTTGTGTGACCCTGCTTGATGAGCAGCAGTGGCGGGCGCGCCCCCCTCCGGCCCAGGCTTTGGTCTCTGGACGTCTTCGGTAGCCTGGACCCTGCTTTTCTAGCTTCGTCCTCGCTTCTCATCCCCGTTCTACCTCTGGCTGTAAGAGCTGTGGACTTAAAATCCTCTAAGTGCTCTTCTGTTTTAGCGACACATTCTAAGTGCTTCGTGTTTCTCTCCCGTTTGAACGCGATAAATATGCCCACCGTCCTGCGACTCATATCGGCGTCAGGTCGAAGTCGTCGTTGACCTCCACGAGCGGGATGTAGAACTCTGGGATCTCGAAGATGCTGGTGGACTTGTAGGTGGCCGGGTCCAGCTCCTGCAGCTTGAGCTGCCACTCCAGACGTTGCACGGCGTTCAGAGCCGCCGCCTCGTGCTGCTGCCTCATCAGGAGACATGTCTGTGGAGGGAAAGGTAGATAAAACTGGTAAGACTTTGCACCACTTATCCAGGGTCTAACTGGAGGGCAGCCCGAGCAGACGAGCCCACTCCATCATTTCAGCACCTTATGTGTGCAATCTCGTTGTCGTGGACACAGCTTGTGACCACAGGAGAAGGTAGAAACGTTGATCAACCAGTAAATTAAAACATTCTTCACCAGAACAGACTGATGCATCACTGCAGACATCAAGCCACCTGTCGAGGTCCCACTCCATCCTTTCACAACACTTGACCAAGAGATACTTTAAAGACCTCCACCTGGGGACAGGATCCCGTCCCTGAGAGGACATTCAACCCTTTTCTGTCTGAGGACCATGGTCAATGGCTCCAGTTAGAGTTTGGAGATCATGATCTGATGAGCCAACAGAACCACATCATCTGTCCTGGGTCCTCTGACTGCTTCCTCACCAGAAGACATGTCGGTGGCATTGGGGCCGTGTTTACTTGTGCCGACCCAATCCGGATCACTAACCGTAGACGTTTACCAGTGGGTCCCGTAATAACTGCTGTGACATGCAGAGACCACTTTGCCGCCCCAGCTCTGATCAGCCACTTGGACCAGTTGGAACACAGCGAGCTCAAACTTCGCCTGTTTCACCCGACCTCGTCTCCTGTCTCATGCTTGTACATCGTTTGTTATGGACAATCTGAGACAAACACTGAAGTCCCAACAACACCACTGGTTCAGTTTAGGCTCTACTCCCAGGTCTCATTTTCATTGCCCATGTGAGCATTGACGTCAGAGTAAGAGCGTCCTCAGCAGCATCCAACAGCAGCTCGGTCAGTTTGGACTCTCCATGGAGCAGCAAACACCTGAGAAGGACCTGGAGAGCCCTCTGCAACTTAAACCTGACGTGTTCAGTCTTACCTTCAGTTTGTCAAACTTGTCATCGACGTCTTGTAACCAGGACATGAACTGTCTGGCGTTGAACCGGTCTCTCACGGACGTTTTACCATCATCATTCTGCAGGTAAATAAAAAATAATAATTTATGACAATAATTTACAACACATCAGGGCTTTATGCTCCCTTACATATGTAAACGGGGACAAAATGATGACACTGACGCTCTCATACTGCCATAAATCTTTTTCATTGTCATATATTCATCCACCAGAGAGCAGTGCTATGGTAGCAGTCATTTACTGTTATTAAGTAAGTTAAACAAAAACACAAGAAGAAGCAGAATAGTAACATTTTTTTTTTTACTTCTGTCTCCTTTTCTGGTACTTTTTATTATTTTTGTCGTCTTCTTCACTGCTTTGTTTCTTGCACCTGTTGCAGGTCACCTATACAATACTGAACCAACAATGTCTGGTGGTTTTGTTTTAACGTCCGGGTCGAGTGACAGTTCTGCAAAGACCCTGAAAACCCATCAAACTACGGACCAAACTGGCCGTCCGCATCGAGCATCAATGGGCCTTTAGAGCGGGACACAAGCGGACGAGCTTACATACCTGGACATCTTGAGGCATGTTGTACACTTCTGCATCCAACAGGACGGTACAAGCACTGAAAGGCAGAGTCTGATTGGCTAGTGTTCTTGCTGCCCGGTAATGGACCCGTAAGACTTCCTGCTCATTTGAAACAATCAGCTTCTCCTGAGAGGAGAGAGAGAGAGAGTCCAGTCAGTAATAAAAACCCACCCTTCATTCATGAGAACCATTTAAATGAGATTAAAAAGCAAATGGTGATGATGATGCTGCAACATCACAGCCACAGAAGTAGTTACATCTCTAACACGTCTCTGTGAAACAGGTTTAAGAGGACGTACCCTTTCAATGCTGTGCTGCAGTCGTAGTTTCATTCTCACCACCTCTTGCTGCTTGAACATCTCTTTCAGCTGCTCGGGTAACGACGGAGGTGGAGTTATCTGTAGTGGGACAAACTGGTCAGCACGGCAGCTTTCTGTCCGACTCGCTCATTAACGTCCGTTAGGTTCATCTCAACAGTCACCTGACTCTAAATATACACCAACAAGTACAACAAAACCTGCCACATGCTCAAAACAAGCACACAATGGAGTCATTGTGAGCCACCATGTTGCTCCCATCTTTCAGGCTTCATACAAGTTTAACACAAGCTACAGGAAAACTCACCAGTCTGCTGGGATCAAGTGAATAAAGCTCTTTTTTAGTTTGACTTTTCAGCGCTGCAGCTACTGCTTGCTCATGGCCACACGGGACTGAAACCGATAAGACGGTTATAAAGGAAGGTCTAAAAGCATGACTGGCAGAGTTTGTGTAAACACGGGAGCTAAATCGTCCCGTTGAGATGCAGGCTGGGTGTTCAGAGCACAACCCTCTACACCAGAACGCTCACCTAGTGCCACCAGCAAAGCTTACAAGAAGAAAAGATCATGATGAAGAGAAGCAGCTTCGAGCATTCAGTGGATGTAGATGTTTAAGTTTAAGTGGTGCGCCTGTGAGAAATAAAGGATCATGAAAGAACAGGAAGCTGGCTTTGTATGAACTTGTTGAGGTATAATCATTAGGAAGTGATTTTCAGATAAAGCAACAAAGAATGGTGCAGCTTTTCCCTGATGATGCTTATTTTCTCCTCCACAGGTAATTTCATCTAAATGGAGCCTGTTGCCAGATAGAACAGTAACAGAGATGGCTGCCATGTCCAACATGATGGCTAGATGTCAGCAACTCTTTATTTAAGGTGCACAAAAACACTTGGATGACTTTTTTTTCTTAGTAATATTTAAAAGATTAACATGTTAGCAGCCTGAACATAAGAGGAGAGGCATTAGCAGCATTTCACAGAAAAAGACGTGCAAAGTGAGGCAGCAGGCTGCAGAGCTGTGCTTAAAAACCACAATATGACCCTCAGAAAGAACATTTCTACAGCAGAGGTAGGGACTTCTGGTCCCAGAGAGCCAAATCCTGCAGATTTTCCATCTATCCCTAGCCCTGCACACCGGATTCAAATGAACGAATCACCGTGCAAAGCTTGATAAACTGCTGGATCCATTTGATTTGAATCAGGTGTGCTGGGTCAGGTATACATGGAAAACCGGCAGGATTCAGGCTCTCCATGGTTCCCTACCCCTGGTCTACCACACACTGTTGCTTTTTTTGTTGTCTTGTATAATTACCGCTTAGTGCCAGTGATTTTTGACAGCAGAGGAAACATTGTGATGCAACTTTGTCTCTTTTAAAAGAGTTGTGTTGCCTTTTCAGTTCTTCCTACAGCTTTAGTTTTAAGACTGCAAAGTTTCGTGCTGCAGACAGAGAGAACCGAAACCTTAAATAAACCCTTATATGCAACAGTTCTGCACCTTTATCGCCGCCTCCATCACTGCACATTTACAGATGTTCTCATTTCATGACTCAGAAACTGAATATGAAGGTGACTCACTGTTGGTATGCAGAGTTTGCTGAGCGGGTTCCCATCCAGGAGGTAGGATCCATTGAAGGTTACATATTCATCGTAATACTGTGGTGGCTGGGGTGCGACGCTGCACAACACTTTGCGCTTCTCCTCGATCTTCCTGCGTATGTGCAGGAACTCGTAGTATGGGTTGGCTCTCTCGGTCTGGTACGGCTCGATCTCCTCCAGTTTTATAGAGTCCACAATAGCTGCCAGAGACTGCTGACCCTTCTCCTTGTCCTGCTGAGCCGTGGAAAACGTCTGGGAGGTTGACAGCTTGGGCATTTTCCTCTTGCGTGGATGGGGAACGTGGTTGTCTGCTTCTTCGTCCGTGGGGCGAACTTTAACCCTGGCCCCTGAGGTGTTGTGCTCTCGGTCTCCAGGTTGTGGAGAGGAACTCCCTGAGGTGTTGCTGCTGTCCGTCTGAGCTCCTGGCTGGACGATGCTTTGACACAGCTCTTCCACAGACGACGATGACGACGACTCCGGCTTCTCGTCGGCCGGCGTGACCTCCATCGGCTCCAAGTGCAGCTCAGCTTTAGATTCAGGCGGGCCTTCTGGATCGATGCTGCCTTCCACTGATGAACTTTCAGCACTGCTGATGTTCTCCGAGCTCTTTGGGGTGTCAGTCATCGCATCAGACTTGTGTTCAGGGCTCGGACAGGGCACGCTGTCTTCCATCTGGATGTCCAGACTCTGATCTGCATAGTCACTGGAAGGTCTTGATTTCTTGGAGTCCTGATTTACCATCACGTCTTCTTGAGCACATTTGGACTCAGTTTTGTTAAAACCTGGGGAGGACCCCCCGTCTGCTACAGAGCTAGAGATGTGTGAGCTGGTGGATGGTGCTGGACTCTCCAAACCTTCTGCTTTTATGGTTTCTGAACCAGTCTCTGGATTCTCCTGTTCTGGCATTTCCAGACTCTCCTCAGGTTTCTGGTCAGAATCCGGTGTGCTTCCCGGTTCTGACTGCTGCTGGTTCTCAGTACCAGAGGATGGAAGCGGCTCTTTCTGCTGGAAGGTTTTTGTGTTAGTTGACGGCTCAGCAGCTGGAGAAGCTGCAGAAATGGAGGCTAGCTCAGATTCCTTGTTACTACATTCAGCCTGCGAGTTCTCCGTCAGACACGGGACATCTTTCACAACAGCAGGATCAGAGAGAGGAGGAGTTATCAGCTCCGTCGATGTCGTTTGGGAGGCGCTGCACTGTGGAAGTGTGGGGTTTTTACATGGAAGATCTCTGGTTAACAGCTGGGTTGTTACGCATTCCGACGTGCTGCCCTCCCCGTCTGTGACTGGATCAGAAACTGGAGTCGGGTATTGTTGATAGCAAACACTTTCATCCGGTTCTGAAGCCTCTTTTTGTCTCAGCTCCTCTTCTGTGATCGCAGTCAGACCAGAACTAGGCGGGTGGTCGACAGCTTTTGCTTCGGTTAAAGACGAGTTGGCGTCCTCGTCCAGAATCGCCCTGAGGTACGGGGATTCGTGTCTGCCTGACAGCAGGGTCCGGTTACTCTGCGGGACATCTGGAAGACTGTTGCAATCTTTGTCATGTACAGACGGCGACCTGGCGGCTTGGATGACGAGGGAAGACTGGAGAAATGCAGGCTGGGAGTCAGAAGCTTCCAAGTTCACATCGGAGTCGTACTCGGCAACTCTGGGAGTCAATGTGGTGGCTTGACAGGAGTCCTCGGAGCTGGCTACAGATAATAAAGACACAGACCGGGACATGAGGCCACAGCGCTCCCCCTCTGGCCGGGGTGATCTGCTCAGACAGTTTTCCACTGCTGACATGACCTTAGCGCTGATGGCGGGTAGGCTTTTCCCATCCAGAGACAGCGCCCTGGAAGCCGTGCCGTCCTTCAGGACTCTGCTGTGGACGTCGGATGACTCAGAGCTTTTTGAGCGGTTCAGTTCCTTACTTAAACATGGCTCCGGCTTGGTTCTGTCTTTAGGTTTAGACTTTCCTGGATCAGCCAGAGGCCGCTGTTTAAGCCTTTCCCGCTCTTTCTGCTTGATTTTTTCCATATGTTTCCGATGCCAGAGCTCAATCTCCTGGTCCTTCATGCTGAGCATACGCTCGAAGCTGGTCTGCATCAGGTCATCGTTCACTAGCCTTTTTTCTTTCGGCTTGCCGTCCCGTGTTGCCAAAGGGGCTTTTAATTTGCCCTTCTCCACATCGCCCTCGCTGGATTTAGTTTTGCTAACCCTGGCCTGTTGTGAGCGGTCTTTGTGGCGGTCTTTATCTTTGTGTCTCTCAGAGTCTCTGTCTCGGCGGTCACGATCTCTCTCTGGAGTTTTAACGACTTCCTCCTTTGACTTTGTGGTTAAAACCTTGCTGCTCTCTGAGAGATAACTCTTCTTTTCCTCTAAAAGCAGCTTCAGATTGGAGCTTGAGGAGAGGCTTCCATCTTTGATCTTATCCCTCTTTTTCCTGTCGCAGTCCTTGTCTTTAGTTCGATCTGATTTGCTGTGATCGGTGATCTTCTCCAGAGGTTTTCCTCTCCTATCGGTGTTGCTGCGATCTTTCTCTTTGTGATCTCCAGCACCGTACTCCCGGTCAGGTCGCTTGTCAAGCTTATCTTTACTTTTCCTGCCATCTTCGTGCTTCTTCGCTGTGGATAAAGACTTCAGTTTTTCATTCTCCCTGTAGCTTTTATCACCAGGCGAGAGGGAAGAAATGACTCCTGTTCTCTCTTTCTCTTTCCAGCGGTCCAATGAATTCTGTGGATCTGCTTTGTCAGAGTGTTCGGTTTTGATCTTTTTTTCCTTGTCTGGGTGCCTTTTCTCCATTTTCTCCGAGTCCTTATCTTTTCCCACTAGCCTCTTGTCAGGTTTCTCACGAGACCCTTTGTCAGAAGGCTCCAGCTGTTCCTGATCAGCTGTGATTCCACTTATGGGTTTCTCTTCGGCCTCTTCTTTCGTGTTGTTCTGCAGCGACTCCTCGGGAATCCGCCCTGAGCCATGGCAGTCCACCTTCTCGTCGCGCTCGCTCTGCTTCGACTCCCTCACCTTCTCTTCTTTGCCAGCAGCCTCCTTGCGCTCTTTTTTCACGGCCTTGTCCTTCTCTCGCTCCTCTCTGGGCTTCTTTTCCTTGCCGCCGCAGTGCTTCTCCTTGCCGTTTCGCTCATCTTTAACAGGAGAGGAATCGCCAGACTTCTGAAGCGAGCCGTTGTCTTCGCCTTCCTTTTTCGCTCCCAGAGGATCATCCGTCTCATCGCTTTTGAAAAAGTTTTCTTTCCAGAACTCTCTGTCAAACTCCAAATTCCTGTGGCCGTCTTTCCTGGCCTCCTTTTGCCTGTGGCGGTTCCTTTCGGCCTCGTACTCCCTCCTGTGTTTATCTTTCTCCTTGTGTTTCAGCTTATGCTTCTTCACGACTTTGCCATCTAAGTCAGTCTTCCGTAAGGCGCCTTCGCAGCTGTCCATACTGTTTCCTATGCTGCCGTCTTTGTAGGGGCTCATATGACCATCATCCACGTCCACGCTGGAGTCTCTCTGTTGATGCTTGCTCTTTTCCTTGTGCTTACACCCCTTTGTGCTGGAGCTTTCAGTGCAGTAATCTGCCTCTGTGTAGTGGTTGTATTTCACACCGTCCATCGAGCCGTCGCTGATGGAAACACACATCTTGGTATTTTCCTGTTTGAGTGGCGTTTGTTTATCTGCCAGGCTGTGGTTCAGTTTGGGAGATTTAATAGATGACAGATGGAAGAGGTGGACGGAAGAGTCATCTTTAGGACTGAAAGACATCTTGAAGGAGTCCTCCTCCCGACCCTTTTCGGTGCTCTCAGACACCGTTGCAAGGGACAGGACTAAAGTTTTACTGTTCTCTTTGCCGTCTTCCTGGTTTTCCTTGTTTTTATTCTGGCTTTTACTCTTCCTCTTTACTTTGCCTTTGTCCCTCTGCTCAGCATTGTCCTTTTTTGACCTTGTGTCTGGCCTGTGGCTCTCTGAGCTCTGAGAGCAGGTGGGAGAGTTTCTTTTTTCCGACAAGCTCTCCATTTCGTCACTGGACGTGTCAGAGCTGCAGTGGATGCGAGACGTCTTCTGCTTTTTGGACTTGGAGGAAGCATCCCCCTTGCTGCTCTGCTTTCCTGCCACGTGATTCCTATCTTTGTCCTCCTTCTCTCGCTGTCGCAGCTCCCTCCTGAGGATGTGCCTGTCGTTCAGAGCTTTACTGAAATCCTCCTCCTCTTCCTCGTCCTTGAACTCGTATTCGTCCAGGCCTGTCACGGACGACGATGCTTTAGGTTTCCCGTCAGAGTCCTTCTCGGTGTCAGAATCCTCCATGTTGTCGTCCACGCTGGACGGATTGACAGACGGTGGGTCTTCAGATTCTGTGGAGAGGAGAATGTCCTTTTTAAAAACAACAAAAATAAAAAACACCACAAACTAGAACCAAAGATGGACATCTTGCTCTTAGGTGTAACAGATGAGACTACATTGCATTACTAAGTGACAGGAGCTACACAAGCAAACACACAGCATCTTGTACAAACCCGAGGAGCTGTCGTCTTGGTCGGAGAGTGGCACCTCCCCCTTTAGGAGCTGTTCCAGCTCCTGAGAGTCGGCAACATCCACCGGCCGCTCGCCACGTTTGTTGGCTTGGAAGGCGTTGCCACCGTGACGAAGGAGAAGCTTCACAATCTGCAAGAAAATGTCAAAAAACAGCTTGTGAGCTTGTTGAGGATGTTTTAAAATGAGCTCAAACATGTAATTATAGGGCTGGGTACCGAACTCCGGTCCGAGCAAAATAGCTCCATACTACCTGGTATGACTCGTCTGTCCAGGTACCAGTATTGATACATTAATGATTAATTAACGGGAACAGGCTCTGATAATGCTGCCGATGTTTGGCTGCAATATCACACTCTGACACGCAGAGAAAATACCTGTGTGTTAACACCCACTAACAGGGTTTGCATGTATTTATGTTGTGAACTGCAGCGTGTTGTCAAAGCGGGGGAAATGCCTTTAACGTTCAAAGTGTGCGCTGCAGTATTCGTAAGGTTGTAAGGCCGGCAACACGACTCATTTAATGAAGCACCTGAATGAACACGGAATCACTTTAAGGGCAGAAAGTTGCTTCGTGTTTGACTGAAGGAAGAGCGGACCTCATCTCACAGCATTTGAGTCAGCCTGCAGACAACGAAGAACCAGAACTCGCAGCACCAGACACATTGTATCCAAATGTACCGAGGACAGATTGGAAAGCTAACGAATGAATGACTGTAACTGATATTAGCTTCTTATTCTGTGGTTATTGGGTCAGCTGGTTGAAGACCTCATCTCACATTCAGTGTTATGTTTTATGTTCTCCTCACAGTCGCCTCTGATCCTGTTCACCATGATGGGAGGAGGACAAGACCAGTCAGTGTGAACCCAGTTTGAGCTCTTACGTCTTTGTGCCCGCTGCTGGAAGCATCGTGGAGAGGCGTGTCGTCATCCAAACCCTGTGTATTCACCTCCGCGCCGGCTGCTATCAAAACCTTGGCCACATCATAGTAACCAAGGTTGCAGGCTTCATGAAGAGGAGTCCAGCCTGTTGAGGACAAGAGTACCATCAGCATGCTTTCTGATCCTGCACATCCGCTTTGCTTTAAGGTCAACCTGCTATTTTATCTCCAACCCCACCCGAACACGTCAGCCTCTGTAGGAGAGGTACCGATGTGCCGTTACTCCGCTTCATGTCATTAGCACCTACACACACTTGAAGAAAGCTGTGAAATCATTATCTCGTACCTGCAAAGTCTTTGACATTGACATCGGCTCCGAGGCTAATGAGCTCTTTAACTTGCTTGGCATCTCCCCGGATTGCTGCCATGTGAAGGGGAGTCTCCCCGCGCTCGTTCCTCTTGTTGACTTTGTCTTTCTGTCGTGTTGAGGCACTGCTGGGGACTTTCTTCTGCACGGGGGTTGTTTGTGAGGGGTGACTCGGGGTGGAGTCTGTGGACAGTCAGAGGGAAAAAGGAATTAGGTGAAGCAAATGTCTGCAGCAGGCTGATGAAGATCTTTATATATTATTATTCAGTCTCTTTTCGGGGACAAAATGTAAGTCAACACAAAAGCTGTTTTATGGACAGGTGTCAGTTTCACTGATGAAACTCGTCATCCTCATGCTGCGAAAACAAAACCAAACCATCAAAATGAAAGTCGAACAAAGTCCGGAGCAGTGTGAAAGAGAGTGGAGGCGAGCTCGGTAACGTAGCGAGACCTGTAGTAGAGGGTTTTTTAAAACCTTGCAACATCCAGCCAAGTGAAGAAGACATTCCAAGACGAAGGCATACCATTATCTGAGTCCACCATAAAAAGAAGAGAACATGTAAAGCATTTATAAGCTTCAAGAATAGAATAAACTTTGCTATAAACCCTTTAAGTCAGAGTGGTTCTTATATAAACATAAAACCAGAAGCAATGTGAGAAAAAAGCTCACAATCTGTAAAACCAGTAAAGCCAGTGAGGGCTGGCACTGGTTTACAAATGATTTTATTAAAGGCTACGACAGCGTTACACCTGTACAGATGCTGCAACATGCAGGTACCACAAGCTTTACTTTAAAGATGAGACAATAAAGCAGAAATTTCAGGATTATTATCAGAGAAATAATCACATTTATTTATACAATGTGTAAAAACTAAGATTTATTCATCTCCATCTTTTTATGCAAACATAACAAAATAGTAAAGCAACAAAGAAAAGTCCCATTTTAACTAAATCCTCTGTAAACCATAAACACAACACACTAACTGGATTTCACTCCGATGGAAAAAGGTACAGCACTTCTTCCTGAACACGGGAGGCTTCGCTCTGTAAACTGGATTATAACCAGGTTTTTAAACTTTTTAACCTCAAAAGAGAAAACAGAAACAGGAAAAACATTAAGCTAGCTTCTGATGCTGCTGTCTGAGGCAGAAATAATACTCAGGCTGTGAGGATAAAAGAAACAAGAGCGTGTGTTTGAAGTAAGAGTTTCTTCTACAGGTCAGTGATGATAAAAGACCCAAACACCAAATTAATCATGTCTGAACAACAAAACGCCCCATCATGGTTTTTCTCATCAACATAACAGTGAAATAGCTAGTTATTCTACACAGTAAGTGCAACCCGAGTCTTAGACTGTAAATAAAGACGGAGCCTCCCAGCTTGTTGGGGGTTTCCTACCGTCACCATTCCAGCAGTGTTAAGTGTGCTGTTGCTACTACAAGTGACAAAAATAGGTAAAGAGCTGGAACTGAGAGGAGGCTGTGCGTGTGAGGGTGGATGATCAACATCTATCAAACTCTGAACTGCCTGTAGCTAAAAGCTAACTGAGCTAACTGGGCTCTAACGGGAGCTAATTGCCTAATGGAGGTAGGTGGGTTAAAGCTAAGGCACAATGTTAGCTGGCTAAAAACCGCCATTCACATTTTTTCTATTAAAAAAAATCCCACATGACTTTGTTTAGAAGGAATAACTCTGCAACTCACATGGAGCAAAAGCAAAGCAGCACTAGCATTAACCCAGAGACTCGATTGATCCCTTCTGCAAAGTGACGTTTGTGCCATTCAACCTGATCATAATCAACTGTGACATTCAGTCATTCACTAAACCAAAACTATTAACTATAGAATATTCTGTGATAACGAATCAATCCTCTCATCTAAACCTGGTTAACCTGAATTAAAACTCCTCAAACAAGCACAGACAGCATCATAAATGTGTAAACCCATTAATCAGTAACAGTTATGGGCTCCTGACTCAGCCTGCAAAGCTTTCTTAGCCACATTTGAATAAAAAAAAGCTTCAGAACAAGATAAAAATCACTTTATCCATTTAAGACCCTGTAACAGGAGACCAAGCATGTACTTTCCACCTCCTGAATGAAAGCACCAACTCTTCTCTTCCTCTGAATGTTATAAATTGTGCACAATGTTTTCAGATCCAACTAGCTTCTCTTCCTGATTCGCTAAATTAAACTGAGCAACAAGAGAGAATCTAGTTTTACTGGAAACCTGCTGGACCATAAATGAATGACTCATAAAACATCAAGAAGTATAGGGAAAATAAAAGCATGAGTCACAGTGAAGTAAATATAGTCGAGGATGTGGTTAAGATTAGAAGGAAGGTACACAAACCTGGACTGTTGGCAGTCATTTGCATGAGGAGAGCCATCTGCTTGCGCTCCGACAGCGGGTACCCAAACAAAAGGTTAGGTGCCTGGGACTTTTTGCTCCCAGCTTCCTTCTTCACCTTCTTCTTATCTGGTCCATCTTTATCTGCAACAGAACCGAGAAAGGCTTTAGAGCAGCGTCTGAAACGAGCCGCCTCTCTTATTGTCACGGCAACACATTTTCTTCCTCCCCTTGTATCTGTCGGGCTTGCAAAGAAACAGATGACAAGCAGGAGGTTTTTAAAAAAGGGGGACAAAAAAAAGACGGCATTCTCTTAAGCCAGCCAAGTTCAGACGACAACCCCCACCCCCATGTCTAAACACAGACATGCTGAGCTGTAATAGGGGCAAGATGCAAAAGCAAAAACACACACACGTGCATGTGTGTATGTGCCTTTACAGCAGAGTAGTAGCGCAGAATGGGTGACGTGACTCGAAGAAGTGGGGGGAGGGTGGGCTGTGGATCGGGCTGCAGCGGTTACCTGCGTATATCCTGCATTGAGGCACTAATCTCTCTCCCCAGGTCTCACTCGACTGGCCTGGGTCTGAGTCATCTACAGTGCAAAGCAGAGAGGAAGGACAGGGGGGGTGGGGGAGAGGTGGAAGGGTGGGAAAGCACTGCATTAACGCTCTCACACCCTCCACATTTCACATGTACTCAAACACAGGCAGGCACGGCAGCACACTCGCACTCCACGCAACAGATTATGAGTCATGGCAACACAGGAGACAGGAGGAGATCCAATCAGACGCTGAGCGGAGTCATTACCTCGCTTCCTCCTACAGCTGCTCCGCACAGACCCGAGAGGCTCCGGGGAAAGCTGTCAGGAGGCAAAAGCCACCCTCAAAGCTAGTTTACATCTAAAACCTGCGCAGCATATAAATTATACTTAAGTTGAAGGTTTCTCTTTTGTTGGAGTGAAGCAGGACCACACAGTGAGAACGATTATGTTGAGCTCTGCTCTGCAGAGATGAAGACAAACTGTCGGGTCATGAGCTCTATATAAACACCGTGCAGCGCGCAAAGCCGCTTACACATCTCAAATCTGATTCACACATTCACTTATGCTTCAAACCAAATCATGGAAGTATGCACAAGAGAGAGTGAGATTAAGTTGCCTTTAATATGGGCCATTTATCGCAAGTCGCTGGTCAGTGAAGATCAGAGCTCCAGCAAAATGCTTACACCTTTTTTTAAAATGGGAAAATCTAAAGATCCAGCAGCTATTTCAGGTCTTTGTGTCTGAGAGAGAACATGGCAGCCGGTGCAACTACGAGGCTGATGTGTTTTTAACATACAAGTCAGGTCTGGCTCTAGATTAAAAACCTCTACAGGATCAGGTCTTTGATGGCTCTTTGTGAGGACATAAGCAAACATTTCCTTACATTCCTCTTCCTGTAAAAGGTGCTCCAAAAAACTTTCACTGATCACTTAATCGTAGACAAGATGTCAAGTAAGCAAAGCAAAGGAATCACTTCACCCTCATGCTTTGGAGGGAAGAAGTCCCACATCTTCCCATGCAGCAGATTTATCCTGAAACATATTCCATAGTAAATATTGTTGATATCACAGAGGGAGAAATGAAAGAGTGCAGCACCGTTTTACTGCTCCTGACAGAAATGGAGCACCAGCACAAAATGTAGCGATGCTAAAATCCACCTTAGCATCAATGCTCATTTAGTTAAAGTAACTGCAACAAAAGCTGCCTGTTGAGTCTAAAAGCAGTGATGAGCAAATGAGGAAGGCAAACATCTGAAAGCCAGAGTCTGGGCTTTAACGCAGCTTTAATGTATCAGCGGAGGAAAACCGTTTTAAACGCTTCATTTTTAACGTGACTCAAGTTGCCACAACTGCTTTAAGATGTAGCAAACACCGAAACAAAGCCTGTTATGGCTTCAGAGTGCAGAAACTGTGGCGCATGCTGGCTGACAGCATCGGTGCAATGAATCACTGCTGTATGATGAATCATCTGTACCGTCCCACATGGCTTCCCGATCAGTCCAAACTCATTTGAACACAATACAGGCTAAACTTCATCAGGGAGGCCCGACTCCAACCCTGTTGCTTCACAGGCTGGACCCATTACAAACCTGTAAGGCAAACATTTAACAAGCCAGCAGGGGGCAGTCTGAGGACATGGCAGCAAGCCAACAGCATGGCAGTGGAGGAGGAGGAGCAGCACTTCTTACCAGTGTCCGAGTCCCGCTCCTCTGTCCGGGGCGGACTTGTGGCGAAGGACAGCTTGCGCTTCATGGAAGACTTGGCTTTCCCTTCCTTCCCCAGCAACTCACTCCGGTCCAACTTCGGAGTTTTGGTGAAAGGGGACAACTTGTCTTTGCTCTGTTGAAGGTGAGGACATAAAAACACAAGAAGGGGACATTTAGGCATGTCAGACATTATTAAAGGTGTGTCTGGAGCCGACAGCTGTGTGTTTCTGTTAAATGTAAACAATACATGTCTGTAAATAGACTGTGGCAGCTCAAGTTTGACAACAAAAGCATGAGTATAGCATGCAGGCAGGATTTCAGGTGGAAGCACAGCTGGCTAAACATGACACTAATCTAACAAGCTGCACATGGTTATGTTACAGGCACTGTAGCATCTCTGTAATATACGGTTACATGTTCACCTGCAGGATTCTGGCAGCAGCTGGTTTTTAAAAAACACAAATACAACTTAAAGTAATTAGTCGAAGCTTATGGATATGTGCTGGTTTCTGTGTGAAAAATAAAACTTTTCTAACCCAAGCAAGCTGCACTCATGCAGGCATCAAAGATAAACAGGAAATCACGTGAGGTACAAAAACAGTCATATTGATCTGCAAATATTTAACATAATTATTCCATCAAGTCATATTTCATGTGGTTCTGTGTTCGATCGATTACAGTGGAAATGTGAGTTTCAAAAGAAAAACAAAAATAGCATGTAAATCAAGGACTGTGGGAAATTATTGTGATGAACATATTCGTCTGGTTTCTCTGAAAAATACTAAAATCATAAAGCCCTTTTCACATACACACATAAACTAAAACTTCCCAGACAGCCTGTTTTCTGTGGTAATTCACACATACCATCAAATCCAACTCAGCATCACATCAGTGTGTGCTAACAAAGTGAGTGAACACACGATGCTGCTTCTGCCTTATGTACATTAGCCATTTCACTTCTGTTACTACCGCCGGCTCAGAAGCCTATTAGCAGCGTATGAACCACGTCTTCCTCCTGTATACTTTCACACATGACGCTGATGCACAGCAAATGTCCATTAGTCCCGGCTTGAAAGTCATATGTGTAACGAGCGGCGGTGGAGCCGAGTGCAGCGAAACACTCCAGGATCCAACAGATGCTACAGCTACAGGCCAGAGCAGTAATGCGAGCAACATCGGTATCATCGCAGTGTCGTTCATTTTCCCTTTTTTTGCTCTCTGAGCTGCAGATAAAGCTTTTTCACTGCCATTACTTTTATTGAACTGCACTTTGGTGCAGTGAAATACATTTCTGGCAGCAGGAAAATGTCTGCAGTGTGGCTCTTCTTTGATCTCAGAAAAGCAATGTGCCAGCTGTGTGAGGCTGAAGTGTCGGTGAAAGCAGAAAAGAGCCGAGGTGCGAAGTAGCTTTTACTTTTGTGAGTAAACGAACAAACTTTTATGTTGAAAGAACAATTAGAACATGATGGAAAGCTCTCTGTAGCGTGTCAGGTACTAAAACATGTTAGTGGTTTAAAGACAAGGTCAAAAAATGAACTGCTGCTCCATCCAGTCACGTTTGTCTTGTTAAAACACCGAATCCGATTAATGGCATCAATGATGGCATGTACACTGTTGGTGAGCAGTGAAGTTAAAAGCAAACTGTACAAAGTAGCACCAAAATGTGCTCCCTGCCTCCACCCAGATGTTATTGTTTTTACACACCGGGGCTCTTAAATCAAGGAATGAAATCAGATGTAAAAGCAAGCGATTTCAGCACCAAGCCGTGTGAAAAAAGCCAGTTTGGATAGAGTTTGTGCAATAAAAACAAACCCATAATCAGTCTGAATGCACTTCTTTTTTCCCCACATTGCAGCATTAGATGTATAAATATGTCTTTTTGTCTTCTTTGCTACCCACGCCTGTGATTACATTACCTTCTTCCCCGCCTGCTTATCCACCATGGCTCCATCTCGGTCACTCCCAGGTTTGGCCATGGTGCGGCACCTGACTAGCTTAGACGGCTACAGTACAGTCGGCTCATCGTGCACCTGGGGAGAGAAAGACATAATGAGAGGGATCCAACAGAAGAGCGGCACTCTAGAACGAGCAAGAAGAAGAGTTGAGTAAACTTTCTGTTAAATGACAAATGAAACTGTACTAGAGCTGCACATGCTTTTTCTGCATCAGCAACGAGGGATTTTTATTGAAATTTCCATCCTATTTTAACACAACTACAACTACATGAGGCAGCATGAATCACAGCTTTAGGGACTCTTCTGTCTGAGAAGAAAACGCCCCCTTACATGTTGTCACCGTGGCCTGCTCGGTGTAGCTGAGCTTTTCTCTGATGTGGTTCATGACGGTGTAGAAACGCATACAGCAGAGTGGATGGGGTGCAGCGTACGTGCCTGGAGAAAGTGTAACACTCAGCTGAAGCTGCACAATAACACAACTCCTTTCTTTGACCACTCTTAATGAACTTTTCCTGTTCACACTCAAACACTATGATTAAGCAGAACTATGCCTTTCAAAGTCCCACAAGCTGTTTATTCTATATTAGTAATCCAAAAGGGCCTGATCAGTTTTTTAAGAGAGAAAAATGATTGGGCAAGTTCCACTGTTCAATATGAATCCAACTAGAAGAACCAGTATGATGGTACTTTTAATAAGTTACAGACATAAAAACCAAGCAAACAGATTTTTTTTACTAGTTTTTTTTAAACAAGTTGTAAAACACATTATACCACTTTTATTGGTATTGGAGATTTCTTGTAATCAACAAGCTGTTTTGTCGGTGAAGTCTAAACAGCCCTAACCCGACGTCCCATCACAGGACACCACCAGAGACGACCAAACAATGTGGAAAAGCACTTCCAAACATTCCCAATCGTTAAAAAACGTAATTTTTTTTTACTTAAATGATAATTATTGATAATCCTTAAAAAGCTTTTAGATAAATGAGGTTTTAAATTTGTGACAAAAAAGAACCAACCCAGAAGTTTTACAGATAGAAATGTGTCATTACGGTTATCCTGTAAGACTCGTGTTCTTCCTATAAACATGCACATATGAGGGTCAAGTGAGGGTTAAACACAGACAAGGAGACGCATGTTATATGAAAATAACATGAAAAAAGCTTTTTGTTATGTTTTATATATACACACACACACACATATATATATATATATACACATGCATACATACCAAAGAAAATCCTAATAGTTAAAAAGTTAAAATATATTTAAATTATTTGAAAATGTATATATCTCCTTATATATATATAACAGCAAGCATTAATTAACACTTGATGGAAACTACCTTCACATGTAATCAGTAGGTAGTAAATCGAGGGTTTACGTTAAAGCCACCGAGTCTCTCAAGTTTAGTCTGCAAAGGCACCCAGATAGGAAGATGAACACGACGAACACACAGCTGCACGTGAATAAAGAAACTGATGACGAGGATTTCTTTTACAAGGTCTTTCTGTAGCTAAAAATGTTAAGATCCTGAATGGAAAGCATTTTTTATCCTATTTAAGTGGTTCAGATAAAAGCCTTAAAAGGTTATCTGTTCCTGCAACCCACCGTGTTTTTCCTTCATTTATTAAAACTGGTTATTTGGCTTTCCAGACCGGCACCAGTCAAACCTTATCCAGTGCTAAAACAACAAAGGAATCACAACATTTTGGTTGATCCGTTACCATTACAGCCTAAGGTGGTCCTTAATAGTATACCTGTGTTGACAGGTCTAATTTCCCAGCAGCACACAGGCCTGTTACACAGCCGAGGCCAGCGAGTGGTCCGTCATTAGTCAGCACATAGCCGGCGTGTCATTCAGAAAGCTGAAAGGGAGAACTGAGCTGCCCACGGTGAGCATGTTGGCGTAAAGCTCGTGTATCAGGGATATTAAAGCGGTGTGGACAGGCCGGGACCAGAAAACAAACGCTGACAGGACTCCAATCTGGCCCAGATACAGGCAAAGAGGGTGTGACTATAATTACAGAGGTATTTGGGCATCCGCCAGTTTGGCATTCACATTCACCGTGTTTCATGAGCAGCTCAGGGCTGCATAAGCCTCAGAGAGCTCTCCATTAACCTTGGGCTGTTTCAAGTCGGGATCAAACTCTCTTTTATGACTCGTTCAGTTCACAGAAACTACAGCTTATGATGTGTATGACAGGGACAACTGATGGATAGCAACAGTTATCTGACCCTACGTCAGCAGACTAAAACAGACCATGAGATGGCAGAATGATGTGACAAAGAGACATGCGACACCAGAGACCTTCAGGATCACAGCTTCATCTGCTCCAGAATCACTGATGTGCTGAATGATTCAGGAAACACTTGCAAGACACACAAGTACCATAACAATTTAGTTTTTAATGCAAATTAATATTTTCTTTAAAAAAAAAAAAAAGAAAGGTAGAAGAAAAATGTTTGAAGGCGAAAAAAACTCATTTACAGCAACGAAACCATTACCATACTGGAAGTCCTGCAGGTTCCTCACTGGTGGATTAAGCCCTTAATTTATTCTTTAATTTGATACATTTTCCTTCATCAAAGTTTGAATAGAAAATATATAATTTAATGCTTTTACTGCCTTATTCATGTTATTTTTTAAAGCAAAAATTATTTTTTTACATTAGTTCTAAACCAAATCAACAGAAAATAGTCCCATTATGCTTTTAGAAGAAACGAGGTAGATAAATGGCACATTTCCAGTACAAAACAATTCAAAGTACTTCACATAAACAAAGACAAGTTGATGTGTATTTATTTAATCTCTACCGTATTTTAAACCACAAAACCAACCATTTATATTAGTTTATGTAAAATCAAATGGACATCGAAGCAGTCTGCTTTGTTTGTAAACTAATTGTTTAAGAAAATCTTAAAATATATCCTAATTTTACACAGATAATTGGCATCATTTGATAAACTTTCACCAGATTTAAAAACACTTTCTGACCGGCGACATGGCATTGTACAGTTTATAAAACCATCCCGGTTTCTAAATAACGTCATGACAACAGGTTGTAATAAAAACAAGGAACATTTCTTTCATAATGATAATGTTGGCAATAGCGCCGTTCCTTCTGAGAGGAACGTCTCTGTATTTATTTATAACCTGATGTTCCTTCATTCTAACTCCACTGGCTCCTGACTAACAACAATAACAACCATTTCCCTGCAGTGCAGAAACATGACGGCCCTGACAGCACAGCGGCGGCTGGCGTGCCCCTTTGCGCGAGTGCAGCGATTTGGGGGTTATACGACTGTTGAGTGCGACGGTGTGTGTGGAAGAGGGGGATGGAGGGGCTTTTAACGAGGATGGACGAAGAGCACGCACTCTACAGTAACATGATCCACTGACTGCAGGATGGGACGGGGAGGGAAGACGGCTAAGAATAGCAGTGAGCCTGACACAGCTTGCAGAGTACGCCACCACCAGCAGCAGCAGCATTACTCCAGTACAGCTCCCAGAGTACCGCCTGCTGGGATCTCTGTCACACACCATGTGGAAAATACATGTGATTTTCCCCTGCTTTCCCATGTGGCTACACTTACCATTGCACGTACAATGAATCTGCCAAGAAGAAAAAGAAAACACTCTGGAAGCATCAATGGTATCAAAACGTTCACAGCGCCATAAAACCTATACTGCGAGCAGCTGTCGTGGAAATCTACGGTGGAAAGACTCATTTTATCTACAATAGAAGACAAATAAGCCTGAAACACACTCAAGGAGCCCCTCTACACTTGCTGCAATGGTAAACAGCCAGTCACGTGGTAGTGGGTCCTACTGCTATCAGGCTAAATGATGGGGGAGGTCTCTCTGAGCTGCACATCCACTCTCTGCCTTCATCGTCGGCCTCCTCCTCCTCCTGACTCCATAATGAGAAACAGGACAAAGGCAGACGCAAAGGCCCGATTATTGAGACTACAGGAGAGGAAACAATAACCAGCGACCCATCTTCACCATAACCACATACAGGATTTTAGGCATATATAGTAACATTTAATGCAACATAGAAATCTCTTGCATCATGTATAAATAGAAACACCCACTTCTGCTCATCACAATATGTAGAAAAATACATTTCAGTAAACTTTTATTGTGGGGATTTCTACATTTTACATTTAAAATGATGATTTTAGGTTACTAACCAATAAGTTTTTACATTTCAGGTCTAATTTCTTTCTGGAAAATGTCATTCAGACTGGTGGAAATATTAATCAGATACAGGAATCACATGTAAACCATCAGTTTGTTTGATCTTTTCACAGGAAACCGGCATAATTACTCATCTTGGACTTTAGAACTGCATCACTTAAGTAACATCTCATCATTTATGGAGGGTAAAATAACCTAAACTACCGTCATCTATATCCAAACATTTCATGTTTGAAATGTCACAAAGGCATATTAACTTCCAGATCTGATAATAATATCTAAAAGCATGAGCATCAGTGTGTATTCCTACACCAAAGTCATGTCATTGGCTTGACTCAGCCGCTCATCAAATTCAAACGGTTCATTTCCAGCATGAATTACGTGCAGATATCCTCCTCTCGTCATTGGTTCGTCTGAACTGAGGGCATATTGCGACACGGACAAACAAACAGCCAAAGACAGCGGATGCCTGAAGGCGTCTGTTCACCTCTCACTACCCTAACCCCAGAAAGCGAGACATGCCTCGGCCAGCGTCTGGCCTTCCTTCCAAGTGTTTGTGCGTTGCATAAATATACTGGCCGTGTTATTGGAAATAGGTGGAGAGCTCGAATTTAAACTCAGACCATATGGGCTTTTATTACCTTAATAAGCCTGAAAATACTAATATTTCTACATTAAACTAGTTTTAACACTTGAGTTAATTGGACAAATTTAGTCAGAGAGCCAGCTACAGATTAGAAATGAGAGGATTGGGAGGTCCTGATGTTAAAACTGGGATGATCCTTACCAATAGTGTAGAGATGATTCTTATATTCCTCTAATTTCACTAATGTGAAAAGTTAATATAAAAAAGCCAAACGCTACCAGAACACCACATTTTGTTATGCAATAGATAAAACAGCTTATTGCTTGGATAATTATAACCCAGAAAACAGTTTGGATCCTAAATGTTTAAAATCTTACGCAAGGCTGGGTCCTGAACTGTTATACAGCCGTATCCATCACTTAGAAGCTCCCATAAAAACAGGAACGGCTCCAAATTCACAAGGGAAAGGCTGTGGGGATGGCTCGCACACAAATCAAGACTCTCATAAAGTAGCCTAATGTTAGAGGCATAGATGGGCCCAACTTCACTGGCAGGAGACCATCCTTCGGTCCCTGAATCACTAAAACACACTGGTTTAACTGATCCGAGACTGAAAGCCTTAAGAAGCCTACTGCCGCTATTCTGAATGTAGGTTAATGATCAGATACCCAAGCAGAGGACAGGAACAATGAAGCTTTTACTGCTGTTTATGGGTTAAAAGGAGGGGGAAGGAATGAGGGAGGGATTAGACTAAAGGTTGGGACCTAGGCAGGAGTCTTGTTCCTATATCCACATTAGTCACAACCTCGTATGAAAGAAACAAACGTTGCAAAATGGTTGCTGTTCACAGGACGTCAGCAAACTAACTTGAGGTGATCGGCATCTCATTTAGTTATGATAAAAGTATAGCCGCTTTGTTTAAGCTGCATCCACTTATCAGCTCAGATGACATGAAGGCTGACAGACAGCTACATGACCATAAAGTAAAAGAAACCAAAAACATCTGTAGCATAAAGGATGTCGATACCACGGGGAATACTGTGGTACCATGTGGTTTCATGTGAGCAACTAGCCAGCCAACAGTTTGTAAAATAAACCGTGAGGGAGGGAGAGGTTGCGCCGGTTTTTCACGATGACATTCAAGACCCAACTCCATCTACACCTGTCACATCCAATTAAGCCTGAGGAGCTGTCGATCCGATCATAGGCTCAACACATGGCGGCTGGTGGCGTGTTAAAAACCACAGCTTTGTCTGCGAGTAAGCCTTAATAAGGCCAGCGTGTAAAAGGTTGCCACAGCATCATTGATGCTCAGACAGAAGCCGGCATGTCAAACTTTTACAATAAAATTCACATAAAATTAGCATTTGAATGACTATTACAGGGGTAACCCTTAGTCCTAACATTTTTAAGGTGTTGCTTGTATGCTTGTCCTCTGGCTGAGCTAGATTGGGATTATGGTACCACAGCATGTAGATTATGGTAACAGTAATACTCCATGTTGATTTTTTTATTGAATATTTATTCATACCTCCACATATAGTTCATACCCAAATTATAATGCAATAAAGACAACAAAACACTGTAGGGACAAACTAAACCATCCATTCACACCCGACACTGTACAGGTCAAACAGCCACTGACACCCACCTCCCTCTGACTCACTGTGCTGAAGGCATCGCTCGCTCTTTCAGGTACTTCATCATTTCTTCTTTAAATAGTTTTTAAACTGGACCAGGGGGGTGCAGTATTTTAGTTAATCTGATAAACCATTCCATAGAGCTACTCCATGTCTGGAAATACACAGATTTGAACATGTTTCTAATTTTAGGTTTTCTCCCCTGAGATTATATTTATGAGCATCTCTGTCCTGAAAGAGATTAATTAAGTTTGGAGGAAGAGTTTTTGTTGATGCTCTGAACACGATCTGAGCACTTTTAAAGTTTACTTTATCATGTAGCTTCAAAAGAGCCGATTTAATAAACAGTGGATTTGTTTGTTCCTTATAGTGACCTCAATATGGCTCTTACGCATGCAAGTTATATCCAAGTTTAAATTATCAAAGTGCATAATATTACCATAACTACACACCTATAAAGAAATACATCTTTAACATAAGTGTCATAAAGGCACGGAGCTGTGATGGTCACATTTAGTTTGACTGCAGCAGTTTTGACATGCAGTTCATTTCCTTACTTGGCTACCTGTCCTGCACAATGATCTAATAAAACTCACCATGAACACCTTAATCACTGCATATTTCACCTGTCCCTCACTCACTGTGACACTTTGGAAAGCAATATGATTGATAAATCCTACATCTATTTAGGTTTTTTTTGTATATTTTAGTATTCTCTAATCCCTCTCACATTTTTGTCCTGTCCCTGGGTTTTCACTCAGTCCTGTTACCCTAACATTTACCCAAGTCACGTCACAACAAGGTGAAGCATCAGTCTTCTGAAGGCCATGGGAAGACCAAAACTAAGCTCTCTCCTTCATTTTTCTCTATATTTGATCATAGTTTATATATTATGAAAGAGTCTCAGCAAACTTTCCTCTTAAATCATGCATTAGGTGGTAGAGTTTTTGGTGAATCTCTAGATTCTCGTGCTGTTAGCAAGCACGAGGTCATGTTTTTGCTATCTCTATGCTGAAAACTCAGTCCTGTTACTTTCATTCCTGTTACTCATTTTATGAGTAAACTGAGTATCAGTAACAGGACTGAACCATGCACTTCCACATGCAACATGGACACAGCACCCATTCGGTGGAATGACATATCTCACTTTTAATGGCTAAAATGCAAAATATTCCTTCACTCGTGGTGTTGCAAACAAAAATGTTTCATCTCTACAGCACAGTTGTTTCAATACCACCACCATTTGAATCATCCATGACCTGTAACTCCTTCATCAGAGTCCCTTACAGGTCTGACCTTGATCCCACCAGCCTTTTAACACACACACACACCCATATATACATTATATATATATATATATATATATATATATATATATA
>JBAMHV010000008.1:19627638-19642874 GCA_037177535.1 Pseudomugil gertrudae
CGATCTTATATATAAAAACACAGTACACCAACAAAAACCCTGATAATCCTAATTATTTTAATTAAAGAATTAGGAATGAAGATTAATCGTTTTAGCAGCAGAGACCATGTATGTGTGTGAGTGTGTGTATGTGTGTACGTGTTAAGCATCATTATCTGATAAATTTAACCATTTCTTTGTAGCCACGTTATTGAACTGATAACTAAAACTCACAATAATCTACCATTGTATTGTTGTTAATAGACTAACAACTAAAATAAACTGAATCTTTATACTTGTTAAATATTTTATTAAATATTTTCATTTAGTTAGTAGAGTTTCAATATGATAAATTTATGCAAATAGCAAATTTATACAGCGCAACAAAGAATAAATGTGACATGCTGTATTTTAGAATCAGTATGTCATAAAAACCTGTTCATGTACTTGCTTTCAGTCAAACACAAGTAAACTAGGATGTGCACTTTTTCATCAATTAGATCTTCTTCTTTGGTGTACAATGTGCTGAGTGAAATAACGAGATCGCATTTAGTTTTGACTGATTTTTAAAGGAGATTGTGTGACGCTTCAGAAACAAAAAGCCTATGAAAACCCAGGTGATGCTGTCAAATGTGGCCTGACAGTGCTTAGGGAGGGAAAAATCTTTCAGATCATTCTGCAGCCTCAAAATGATTATATATTTTAATCTAATATAAAAGGCTGCTGTTGAAGTTACAAACTATTATTTTTTTTAAAGAAAACTCAAAAGGATAATATTTTAGCTAACCATATAAGCTGCCATTCATGCTTAACCTTTGTCATACAAAAGACAATGACATGAACTATTTTACATGTGATGGTATTGTTTTTACATTACTACACAAATAATGACCTTTTCTACCCCCCTTTTACTTTAGTGTCTGTGTGCTGACTCAATTGTAAAACAGCTCTAATGCTGATAATAATACCACATACATATATATTAAATAGCCTTATCAGTGGCATTGAATCTTTTTAATGTGTGTAATCATTGTGGTACAACCTGGATGTTTAAAAAAGCATTTTAAATGTCAGGCCGTCGTCTTCATTGAATTCAGATTGGTAGCTGCACAGACTACCATCTGAAAACAGACAGCTTTTGTATAAAGCAACACACCCCCAAGATGTCACAGGCAATGGCTGAGAGGCGCAGGCTTAGTTATTCCAGCTATGCTACTTCCTTGTGTTATTAATTTACCAAACATAATAAACCCTTTACACTAGTTTGGATAGTAATTATCTCCTACACAGTTTTGAATGCCTAATGTAAATAAACATCGGTTTGATCACGGCAGACAAAAAACACTCAGTTCCCCATCAACGTTTATGTCGCTTCGTGCTTTCTTACAGCACACAGAAAGCAATGTTATTGACCGCTAAAATATTCAACTAGACGAATGAAGGTAAATAAAATGAGAAAATGTGCTATTCATTCGTTCCACGCGCATTTGTTGCTGAATCTACCTGCAGGGCTAATGCAGGTAAATAAAATAAAACCGCGTTCACGTAGGTTTTAATACAGTGCATAGCACAGTCTGAGACAAAAGCCCACTGCAGCCCCTTCACTGCCCTTACAACATTCCCCTCCCCAGCGTTTATAGCTAGCTAGCGAGCTCCTATCCAGCCCGTCACAGCTCCGCTGGCAGAGTAAGGCTAACCTATTTCACTGTGCTTCACTCCGACATTTTCCTATCAAGCTCAGAGAACACTCGCTTCAAGTGCAGCGACTTAGCAAAAGCGGATACGGGTGAATATTCAGTTATGAGAGAAACTACACATTGTGTGTAACGCACGTGGCACACAACTATACCAAGCCCACGCAAACACATAACATTCATTATCGCACGCAGTTTACGTCAAGTTAGCTCAGCATTAGCCTTCTCTGTGTAAAACTTAGCCAGCTGGCTAACTAGGATTTTTACCTATCCTGATCTGAAGCACTTTTAACAAGCCTTGTTTTGTGCTTACCTTTAAACTGGGTTACGCGTCCAGATAACTCATTCACGTTCCGCTTTATGTGGATATTGCGCAGAATTAACGGTTATTTCCTAAATATTGGACGTTAACCGTAGCCTACGGCTGTGTGACGTTCATCGCTGGTTTTGAAAACATCCCAGTCGTTCGTCTGTCGTCTTCTCCGAGAAAAGCCTAGCAAAACATGCAAGCGGTGTTCTCATTGGTCAAAAGAAGTCATGTGACCGTTTGAGCCCTACCGAGCTTATAAGGTCTCCGTCTGCTGAGGTAGAGTGTAGATGGGTACGTGTCAAACGATTTAGCTGATATTCTTTCAAAGCTGTGAGTAAATCCGTATTTTCAATGATTGCAGTATTGTTGTACTGTCACATGTTGCAATATAGAGGCATGTTAAATACCAGCAGATGAATTTTAAGCGTGTAAATTGAGACTAAAAGGCTAGAGAGGGAGAACAGGAATGGCCGCTTGACGTCATCTTTTCCGCTGCTCTGTTGCGGACAGTGGGAACTTTCTCGAAGACCACGACGGAGGTTAACATAAGAATGGCGGGTTGTCCTATGTTGTGAGCATGGGCTTTTTAATTTTTACACAATTAAATGAACAAAGTTATGTTTAATTTGCTCAGTTGCCCGCCAATTGTGTGTATGAGTCAGCTCTGAATTGGTTGCGCAGTGGCATTTGCATCATGGTGGTGATCCTGCGCATGCGTGAAAAGTGCATAATGTTGCAGAGCAGGGTTGAAGAAAGTGGCGAGAGGAAAGTGGGGGAGGGGCACTGGCTAGACACGAAAATGCCACCTGGGCGGGATGGAAACCTAGTGACAAACAGTTGCTGTAAAAGAGTGTATATAAATATATATGCAACTATATAAAGAGATGTTGGCTTTGGCAATGCAGTTTTGAAAACATTAAAGATGGTATTTAAATCTAATAATAAAAAATGTAATAATCTTCTAAGTTATCTCCATTACAATTCATTCACATCCACTAAAATAGCTCATATGTTCAGCCTGAGTGGCATTTCACATGTAAGTGGTGCTGCTAAATATAGATCAGAATTATCAGTTAACCAATTCATTGAGTGGAAAATGTATTTTATATCAGTAACTAAAATATGAATGCAAAGACATCCTGCAGTGCAGACAGCCTGATCTGTGTTTATTCTTTAGTTAACTCATGGCACTACTTAGTTTGGTGCTATTAGGGTTGCAGTCCTGAAGGCTTCAATGTATCCCCGCTCAAATAAATAATTGTGCAGAATGATATACTAAGTATTTATTTCAACATGGATTAATCTTTGTTTTATATTTGACTGCAAAATGACAGTAAAAATATTACATACACCCCCCACATTTTTTAGTTTTATAAATGTATTAATTTTATGGGTAATTCCTCATAGTCAAATGAAAACCCTCATTAATTTTCCTGATAAGTCTGCTGTCAAAGTTCAGATTGTGTGATACTTTATTTCAACGGTGCAGTATTGTGTGTGTGTGTGCAGCTAGGTGATACAAAACAAAATATAAATTCCCCTTAACATGTGTGTACAAAGTGCAGTAATTTATTTTACAAATACAGTATTTGAGCTCATAAATTAATTTCAGACCAACACAATATGGCATATTTGTGTAATTCTAGGAGTATGATAGTTTAAGTCAGTCCTTGTGGTCTTTTAAATGTTACAGGACACTAGATCTTGGACTTGGCCTCCCCTGGTTTAAGTGTACCGACACATACACAGGATATTACAAATACATGAAGGGTCATTACTTCTCTTCAATCCATATTACTGAAAGACACCTGGACAACAGATACAGGATCATTTTATTTACAATATGTTTCAGTTTAAACATTACAGCTTCAAGGACAACCTCCTTTTAAAGCACATAGATAAGTGGCTTGATAATGCCTACAGATCTGCTCTTACACCAAATCCTGGTCCTTTAGGAGGCTCTGTCAGGGAAGTTAATCCGCCTGCAGGCTCACAGGAGAAACGACCATTCCTACAAAAAGAGGGGGAAACACAGCAACCAGGTCCTTATGTTAAAATCAGTGTAAATGTAAAAAAAAAAAAAAAAACAAAGCTTTAGTGAAAGTACCTGGGTCCCGGTGGAGGAACTCTGCCTGCCTTGAGTTCATCAATAATATGCTCAATATCATTGGGTGTGAGGTCCTCCTGAGGACAAGGAACGGTAAAACATAAATCAGAGAGGTGGACTGCTGGTGTTTTATTCCAGATAGGTAGGTTGAGGTACACTATCAATACTGTGCCATAATATAAAAAATGAAAGCTTCTCTGCAGCTCAGATTTCACCATCTTTGTTTTGATTCTTCCCAGAACTGAAGAGGTCAACACTGTGTCAATGAAAATTTAATTATCTTAATTCAAGCAACCATAGCTTAACTAATTTGTCTTATGACTGAGCAGATAAATCTTTCCCACCACCAAACAGGCCTAAGTAGCTTTTAAATACCTAATTCTCTTATTCAGAAAGACTTTTCTCTAAAGAAGGTTATATTACTGCATTATTTTGTACCTTGTATGGTATTATGCTTAAAGAATAGGACATATTGCTAAGGACTGTACATCCTGGGAATCTGAGTAGCTACTTTAACAAACAGAAGAAATCAAAGTAAATGAACACAGGTTTTAACTTGTGTGCATGTTTCTCTTATAAATGAGCTGCATATTCTTAAAATAAGTTATACTAAGAGCATATAAACGGTAACTTAGTTAATCTTGTTTCCAAGGATTGTGAGTATTTAAGGCGGCTAATTATTCACATAAAATGCTAAATTCAGTGCTGCCTTATTTAACCATGAACAAATGGAGCCTTTTGTTACTCTAAAGATCACATCTCAGCAGTTTGACAAAAACAGTTGTATTTACTTAAATGGGCCATACTAATTTTGCACAGCTTGTAAAAATGGTTCCCATGGTTACCAAGTTTCACCAAATACAAAATGATTCGTTTTAATATCATAGCTCGCTAATAAAATCAATCTCAAAACTAAGTTAAAACAATAAGATCATGTTGCTCTACTTGCCATGTTAGCATTAGCATATTTAGCTTCTGAGATCTCAAGCTTGTCTGGTTTGCTGCACCACACTTGCACTGATCTCAGTCAAAGAGGACGGAGACGTTTTCTCTACAGACATTCTTTGGAAACTTATTTCAGGCTTTAATCTAATTTAGCTAATGTAGTTATTATGTTCAGGGAGGGGGCCATCTGCACAGAGTAGTCATCCACTCACATAATAGTTGTCATTGATCTGGACCATTGGAGCATTTACACAGGCACCTAGGCATTCAACTTCTATTAGAGTGAACATCTTGTCTGGAGTAGTTTCTCCAACCTTGATACCTGTAGAGAAACGATGATTATGTAGTGAAAAAGTAAGACTTATGACTGAAGCAGTACTGACTAACATGGTGCAGCTGTTTGAGGAAGAACTGAAAGTTAAGTCTCGGTATTGGTAGAAAGAGAAAAATGTTACAAACTTTTTTCTTTTAACCTTTGCTCTGTTTGCTTCTTCAACTCGTGCTTGTTTGAATGCCACTGACAAATGTATATTTACATGTTTGTATGAGGCCTACACAACAATAAAGGTTTTTGTCACGTGTTTTCATCTCTGCGTTGGTTTCTTGTTGAAAATGGAAAATTACTCCCTTACCCAATTTATGTTGGATGGCCTCCAGGATGCTGTCTGAGTTGCAGAGCATGCACGGTGTTGTTGTGCAGATCTGAATGAAGTATTTTCCCACAGGCTGTCGCAGAAACATTGTATAGAAAGTTGCTACTTCATAAACTCTCATTGGAGCGACGCCCAGCACCTCAGCAACCTGGAGAAAAACACATGCTTACATGATGCAGAGCTTGAGTTGTAATAAAAACGTGATCCAGCTAATTTAGCTAAATAATAAACCCATTTCTCATCGCAGGAAAGGAAAATATGGAGCTAATTTTCAGACATGAAATAGGCATCTATTAAATACCACTCAGCCATGTTTCCATAAATGTTTATGACTCTTAATTTAGCCATGCACATGAAAGTGACAGTGCAGCAGTTTATGTGTAGTCTGATCTTCATATTAAATTGGATAATAAACCAAGTAATTCACATCTTCAAAAAGTATGCAGCAACATATCATAATTCATATTAGTGTGCCAAACACATAATGACACTGTGAAACAGTATTGGGTATCACACAAGATAATATCACTATTAATTAATAGTGCAATTTAACTGTCAGTGTTTAATACACCTGATACCTTGTTGACTCAGTCACTACTGTGTACATAAAACTAACTTCCTCCAGAGTTGCAGCTTTCTCAACATATCTTATTTCATTCAAATTAAAAAGGTAATGTGTCAAATCAACAAAGATAAAACCAGAAAATATGGACGGGGCTGTTTTTTTAAGAGTCCTCTGAACATCTGGTAATATATCAGTTTAACACTGCAGCATGTTTCAGCTGAAGCTCACGTCTGTAGCATGTTCAAAGTGATATGTGCTGTTAGTCTGATTGTCTTAGTAAAATGTAAAGGAAACGGACCCAGAACATGTGACACTGACATGCTCTGTCGCAGCCAGATGAATGGAAACAGGTTCATGTCTGAAAAGAGGCCATATAGAAATGACTATGCCTTGTTCATGGCAGAGATGGGGAGCCATCCATGCTGTCTCTGGGCCAAATCCAAGACTGGGATGGTGGCTGCCTGCTTGTGTCCTTCAGGGTACATTGACATGATCGCCTCAATTCTCTACAGAGGAAATAAATAAAAAACATCTTAAACATTAAAATAAAACATTATCTGCACAGATGTACACATTAAATCATTTCTCTTTAATTTTTCATAGTAAATTAATTTGGCAGCTTTAATAATTTTACAGTAAAACTCCACAAGGAAGACACTATCATTAAAAATAACTTTTCAGAAACGGTAACAGGTTTAGAAAAACACTGCCATGCTGACAATGAAAGAAAATCAACAAAACATGCGGTAGGTAGCTAGCAGGTACCAAATTAGTAATAACATGTTGGTCAAATTAAATATCAAATATAACTAACGGTGACCTATTCTTTTGACTCAAGATTCACACAAGAGTATATACATGTTTTAATCAACATAAACTATACATTGTATTTATTTAAGCCCCGTCAGTGTAGCTGTCAGCCTTACCTTTTTGTTCTCTGCGGTGAACTCAAAAGGAGTGTCAGCATTGTTGTCAGGAGTATCTCTGTGCTAAAAGAAAGAAAAACAATCATGTAAGAAGAGCCAATAACAGAAAGTAGAACATACTAAAAGGTTTTAAATAAGGATCAACTAGAAATAAAGCACCACTGGTACATTTTTACACCACAACCACTTTCATGTGTGAATAATAGATTCATAAAGAAGGACATCCTGATAAAATGCTAACAGTAAATATGTTATCATGTAAGCCCAGAGGGGAAACGGGTGATACTGCAAGAGACTCCAAATTATTCCTACTTCTGTAGACACTGCCCCCTTGTGAGCAGCAAATTATCTTTGTGCAATTAGAAAAGGCTAAACTTTACAATTAATGCTGTTTGAGTTTAAAGAAATAGCAAAGAGAAATTTTTCCCCCAGTCACAAAACCGGTCAAAACAATGTTTACCATCCAGGGATTAAGAAACCACAGCATGTTTCCACTAGTCGCATGAGAATATAACGTGATGTTTTTGTGTGGCTATAACAGGCTCCGAAGTAGCTCCCTGGATATATTAGGAACCTTTGGAAAACAAATGCCTTTGGGGCTAGACCAACAAAAACATGTTTCAGTCAGACACCAGCCAATATTTCTCATTAGTATTACTGATTAATTCAGAAAGATAAAGCCTTTTCTCTCTCACACACACAAATATCACTATTAAAGTGTAGCTTCATGAATCGCTTGTATTTAGCTATCCAAACATGAAGCCAAAGAGAGAAACTCAGCTAAAACACTCTACTTTGCCATTCAAACCCTAAGCAATTATGTGGGAATGTAACAAATATATCCGTCCACTTCAGAGCTTCTGCTAATTTCCCCACTTCAAGCAAACAATGTGTCGTATGAAAGCAGAAACTCAGCTGTTTGATTATCACTGTCACAAAAACTGTAAGCTAGCTGGCATCCATCTGTCCATTTTCTACCGCTTATCAGAAGTAGGGTCGCTTAAAGAGGGAAACCCACACTTCCCTCTCCCCAGCCACATTTGCCAGCTCATCGGGGGGAATCCTAAGGCGTTCCCAGGCCAGCCAAGAGACATAATCTCTCCAGCGTGTCCTAGTCTCCTCTGGGGTTATACCCCACAGGGACAAGCCCGGAAAACCACCATGGAGGCATCTTATAGAGGTGGGGGTGCAGTGTGAGTCGGCTGATGCCCGGGGAAAGGTCCGATCCCCGGCAGCTCGCTGGCAAAGAGTAGCAAACAAACTAGTCACGTTTTATTTTACTGATTTATGATAAAACAAACATCTGATCATGTGTTCTCCTCTTACTCTGCCTTTCAAAGTAATCATGAAGGTGCTGGTAGTTTACCTGAAGATGAAGAGTTTTTATAGAGAAGTATTCAGTCCTCCGAGGACATTTTGGGGTTCACCTCTGTATCCTCACGTTTTAAAGAGCTAACCCTCTCTTCTCCTCTAAAACCATTGATACAGGCATCAATCATTCCTGATTGACACATCTACCTGCATTAAATCTGTAAAACTCCTTAGCTTAACTTTTTTAACTTGGTTTTCTTTTATTGGGACATGATCATTTAAATACTGTGTTCCAGGTGAATTTACTCTGACACAGTAACACATTTTGTATCACTGTGATAATCTCACATTTGGCTTGTACACACATAGCGCTCTTGAAGATGTGCTTAATCTATGTTGGGTTTGTTCCATGAAACAAGAGAAAAACTTTTGTCATTCGTTTTAAACATTATTAAAACCTGTTTGGGGTTTTTTTTATTTGTTTTTTGGCCATTATGTGTATATTTTAATGTGTTATATTACCAAGGGTTTTCAGCAACATATGTGCGTGTACATCTTTTAAGTTTTAAGAGACAGTTTTCCAGTGAATGGCATAGTTTTCCTAGAAGAGAGATCAGTCATTACAAGAAAATGATTGACCTAAAGTCAGAGCCACTAACCCAGAACAAAAGCTGTGGCGAATAAAACTCACCACAAAGATGCCACCAGCTCCAGCTCGTGCAGCAGATCGATGCAGACTCCTGACCTGCCTGGCCTGTGGGAAACAGGACATGTAACACATCTGGAAGTGTGATGGGCGTCTAACAATTACAATGTTTAAAGCATACAGAGGGGAAATTATTGTGGATTTATTCAGTCACACGGTGGAAAGACTTTAATTTATGTATTAGAGGCAATTACACGTGTTCCTGCTATTTTAACTGACTGTGTTCAAATATAAAAACACATTAAAGTCACATTAAATTATCAGTTTTCTACGCATTTTGCATTTCATAAAAACCCAAACAGTCCAGTGTTAACTCACTAATGGCTTGCTTCGTGTTTATTTATTAGCTACCTATAAATATTATTTACATGTTTCAGAACTGTAATAAACCAGGTTATATTTAACGCTTAAATTATTGTTTTATCGTGAATCTTCCCTTGCACAGCATATTCATCCTGCAATCACCTTGTCAACGTTTGAGCAGGAAGCTAACTTAGCTAGCATACAATGGCTCCTCAGCAGCGCTTAGCTTAGCGGCCTGCGCTACGTGCCCTTGTGAAGAGTCACGTCACTTTCTGTGTAATTTATAGAAATTAGCATTTATTTAGTTTTCCACAGCCATAGAAGATATCTCAAACATACCGCCTGCGTGACAGCAGAGCGAACAGCAGAAGACAAAAACATGATGGGGATTAAAACTCGGTCCTAGTAGAAGTACGGGAGAGCAGCGGCAGACATCAACACAGGCGCGCGCACTCACGCTCGATTAATACGGTCTGACGTAGGTGGTTACGTACTACGTAGGCCAATCTGCGCAGAACATAATCGATCCGAGATTTCACATACATACACACGCACACATTATATATCTATATATATATATATATGAGGGGGGATGTTTGTCTGACCACATATTGATTTTAAAGCTCAGTGGGATTGTACAAAGTTTAACATTTGTTTTAAACATTCATTTCACAAAATGATTTACTACCTGGTGGCTCAGGATTTCTGAACAGCTCTGTTACATATTAAAAATAATAAAAATACAATAAAACATTTTATTAAACTAAAATGCAATATAGAATTAATATAAAATCTGTACTTATATGTCAGTTTTTTTGTCCATGAAATTCAAATTATTTATTTTTTGCATGTCTTTTTTAGAAGAAGACATGCACAAAAAAAAACACATTAACATTAACATACATGTGAATATAAACGTGTCTTATATGTCAGTAATATCTGGAGGATTAGGGATTTTGATTGTCAGTGAACAACCCCTGCTTCCTGTCTGTGTTTTTCTCTCTTACCCTGTGAGCACCCATTCCTCTCCCTCTCCAAACAAACCTCTGTCTGCCTGAATCTGCTGCATTCATCCTGCTGCACACCTCCTCCACTCACTTGCTTGAAAACATAATGTGATCAGCATGTCAGGGCAGGTTCATCCAATGAAAAAGTGGGAGTGCTGCGTCCTGTCAGCCCATTGGCTACTCTGACACTAAGCAGACTGAGGGAAGAGTCTGCAGATCAGGGATTAGGGGTGGGTCTTTCTGCCTGCTGATTTGTGTTGCTTCTGTGCAGAAGGCCTTGTTCTTGCCTCACACTGGGGATCCAGACAGACCAGCAGTGACTCCACATTAACTCATTTATTTGACTTTCCATTAGATGACATAGACCTGTCGAGAGCTCTCCTTCCACAATGGTTGTTCCTGATTCCCAGGAGAAAATGTACTACCCTCCTGATTACCTACAGGGGGATGCTCATGTGCCTGATTTGAACTCCTATCTGGACACGTACAGGAAGTCGCTGGAGAACCCAGAAGGTAGGTCAGACATGCCTGACGTTACACAGCATCTCCATGCTTGCTCGAGGACCTACAAAGTGTCACTTTGTTGTAGCTTTTTGGAAGGAGATTGCTGATGAGCTGTTTTGGAAGAAGCCAGCAACAGGGCCGATGCTGCAGTACAACTTCGATGTGACAAAAGGCAACATATTCATCAAATGCATGGAAGGAGCCCAAACCAACATGTGCTATAATGTGTTGGACAGACACGTGAAGGATGGGAACCTCGGTGACAAGGTTGCCTATTACTGGTAAGCAACAAAATGCCTCCAGTGTGAAGGATGACTTTGATGGGAGGCATGGCCTGGAGTTATGTCAGATATTCCCGTCCTCTGTGCCAACAGCACCGCACCAGATGAACCCTGCTTAGCAAGACGACAATATCAGAGCTTTGCTTTTAATAAAGTTGCCAGCTTTTGATTGTATTCACAGAAACGCACGGCAGTCCTCCATCATAGCTGTTCGTAATATTGTTTTAACTTTACATTGTGGAATGTTTTTGCTCCGTCAACTCCAAAAGCTTAGCCAACAAGAAGTAGTTGCTCTGCAAGTTCAGCTGTAAAGGGATTCAGTGTCACCACACAGCCATTCTGATGCTGTTTGCACCAAATCACAGCACATACAACATGCAATATGTCTGCTAGTTGCATCGAGAGCTTCAGCACGGCACGTAGAGATGAAAACTGTGATGGGGACTACTTCACTTATTTAACCAGCATTTACACATGATGCTCAGAAGCATGTTTTCTAAAATGTTACTAAATAGAAGTACTGTAAATAGAAAAAGATGTTTAAAAAACCACCATAAGAGTCCTTATCTTTCATTTAAGCTGTTGCTGAATCAAATATGTGTTGCAATAGGATAAAAATGAACACAGAGGGATCAGAGGAGGATTGCATCCCACCGATTTAGACACATTTCTGTGAGGGAAATAAAAATAAAAGATAAACTGATACGGAGACTTTAGCAGCGCTGTTAACAACTAGCATCTTATAAGGCATGGATTTACCATGTCATATAATCTTCAGGTCATCCATCAGTCGCTTTAATATCTGTCTGTTTTCAGAGACAAAACGCTGAAAACAAACAGATTAATTTTATTCTTTGAGCCAGCAGACGTAATCAATCTCCTCAGGTCACTTTATTAGTACGAGCTGCTTCATTGTTTGCATAGATTTCTCTGCTTTTTCAGCATCTCCGGGTGGGTGATGAGGCCGATGCCAGGTTACCGCATTGCTCCACATCAATGTGCTGACATGTCAATCGCAGTTTGCAAACAACTCTTCTGACAAGCATCCAAACCAAATAGAAACTCAGCAACAACTGGAACACGTTATCTTTCCAGTGACTCGCTGGACGGCTTCATATTGTCCCATATGGCCTGAGAAAGTGGTTTTTTGGAGGGAAATGCTGATGTTATCTGCAACAGCTGGATGGACGTAGTGATTTGTGTAGTGTTATAGATAAGATAAAAAAAATCAGCTCCATATTTAGCTGATTGCATTAAATGTTTTCTCATTCGTGCTCGGTGTAGGAGTTCAGCTGCCAGAGAGTTCAGAGCTTCAGTAGGTCTGGAGAGCAAGCCAGCCGTGTAATCGCTCACTGCAGAGCCGTGTTGTTGCAAAATGTGCAGAATGTAGTAGGACATTGTCTTGCTGAAATGAGCTAATTCTTCCCTGCAAAAGCTGCCCCTGCAGTTCTGTATGAACTCCTCTTCTCAGAGGAGGCAGAATGCTCCGATTCAAGACTTTTCCACATCAGCGTAGTCCCACACGAGCCCAGAAAGAGCCAGCATCTACATTCTGTGTTTTTCTTTCCTTTGCATGGTTAAAGTGAATCTGAATCTTTTAATGGCTTTTGCAGGGTTAGGCGAGTCAAGCGTGTTTCTCATGTCGTGTTTTGACTCCACAGGGAGGGAAACTCACCTGGCCATCACATGAGCATCACCTATCGCCAGCTGCTGAGCCACGTCTGCCGCTGTGCTAATGTGCTTAAGGAAATGGGTAAGAACCTGAAGTACAACTCAGCAACAAAGTGTTTCATAAGAGAAACAGCTGGATAACTTCACATAAAACTGCTTATTCTTTAATATATAATGTTATACTCATGTAGTTCATTTACAGTAAAGCATAGAAGTGTCAGAAATCTGGGACTTGTATACTTATAGTCTTTTCTGTGGGACAGTAATGAGACTGTCGTGCATGTGCTGCAGGCGCAGTGTTGTGCACGTCTGGTTTACATGCACCATCACTGCCATTATTTAGCTTAGATGCTCCCCACATTAATTTTATTCTTCAGAATATGACAGTCATGTTTCTTTGACGAAGGTGTGAGAAAGGGAGACAGGGTGTCCATCTACCTGCCCATGATCCCAGAGCTTGTCTACACCATGCTGGCCTGCGCCCGGATAGGAGCCGTTCACTCCGTCGTGGTGAGCACCGTGATCAAATGTCACATTTCCTCAATATAAAATGGTCAGATTCTGTTTTATTTTTTATTCTGGTGGAGAAGGTGGATAACTTTTGCAGATTGTCATCGTCTAGGTTGTCTTGGTTTATCGCTTTGACCTCATTGCCTCAGGAAAAGGCCAGCTGAGCCTGACTTCTTGCTGCTGTTAGTGAAGCATCACTCCAGCAGACATGGCAGAATGACAGCACCTGCACTGGATAAATGGGTCAGGCATTTACTGGCCGTTTCCAGCTCGGGAAGGCAAGCAGGCCGGCGCTATTTTAGACATTTAACCTTCCTCTTTCATGCAAAGGTCAGCAGCTGTGTTAAAAATATGTACAGGCTGCAAGGTGGACTTTTTATGACCAGCAAAAGTTTGTGTTTGGCAGACTCGAGTGTAATCGACCTTGTCTGCAGTGGGCCGTCGCTGTATGCTTTCCAAACGTTTTATTCTATTAAACAGGAACAAAATATGAAACCTAAGGCTCTGTGGGATACCGCCAGTCTCTCGGGTTCACATGTTACTATTATTGTTTATCATTTTACCAGCTTGGTGCAGACATTTTGCTGAGTCCAGAGTCCTCACTGACCTGAGTTGTAATGCTGGCATCAACGCTGACACTTTATGCTCTGTGAACTATCAACCTTGGCCAGAGAACAGGGAACGCATTGAATGACGGTCATGGAAAAGAGCAATTAATGGTTGGCTGGTTCGTTATGTAAAATTAAACCAAGTTACTCATCTATAAATGGTGAAGAGAGCGAGCAGGACACGGCATCAGTGTGGCATCTGCTTTTAAAGTCATTTCTGAAACCACTAAACTGTAATTCTGACTTTTCAATGCACTCTTAAAGTTTCCAACCTGCAGCATAGATATGATGAGTCATAGTAGAGTACACATACCCATTATAAAACCCATATCTGTAAATAAATAAAATAAAGTCCCTGTGATAGACTGGCGAGCTGTTCAGGGTCTACCTGCCTCTCGCCTGCTAGATGCTGGAATACTCTCCAGCTTCCTGGCGAGTTTTGGGCTCTTTTTTCTCATGCAGTGTCAAACGTTAGCATTGCAGCATGCCTCGCTACAGCTGAAGAAAAATACTTTTCTTTTAACCAGCGTATTTGCAGTGGGTTGATTTCACTGTGTTTCCGTGTCGTCTGCAGTGGTTCTGCTGGGACTGTAGTACCACATGAACCCAAGAGCAGCCAGTACACGTAGGAGGTACAGTATAGTACAACAAAACCAACCATGAACCAACAAGGTCAAAACCAAAGCCAGTTGCAGGGAAAAAAAGACATAAGGAGGAAGGTGTCAGGATTATTATGTGGGATACTTATATGGGAGTTAGCAACAGTGGGATTTGAGGAACAAGGATAACAAAAGAAATGTATTTATATATATTTATATATACATACATACAGTGAGGAAGTCCATCCATTTTCCATCCAGCTTCATCCAATTCAGGGTCACGAGAAGCTGGAGCCTATCCCAGCAATCAACAGACGAGAGGCGGGTACACCCTGGACATATCATGCAAAATCCACTTTTTTTAACCCTTAAATCATGTTTTTGTGCACTTTTAAGTGTTGAATGCAGAAAATGTACATTTATTCCCTCCTGATGCTGCACATATACCTTTATATTCTTTGTGGTCATATTTTTCAGTCCGTTTAATTTTCTCTATTACGTTTTTTATCTATTACATCACAGTATTTGCTGTGGGTCTGCCAAATAAGGTCGTGGAC
>JBAMHV010000008.1:19643783-19657256 GCA_037177535.1 Pseudomugil gertrudae
TATAAGGTGTGTGTGGAGCGATACACACCTCAGAACAGGGTTATAAGGTGTGTATGGAGCGATACACACCTCAGAACTGGGTTATAAGGTGTGTGTGGAGCGAGAATAAGCAGGAATTCAGACCAAAGCATTGCTGTTCTACTTTATTTAGACAATAAATTAATGATTTACATGTTAAAATGATTTAAAAGCATCACATATTGCCTTTAAATTAATGGAAAAAACAAAACAAACAGCAAATATAAACACTTATAAGACACCCCCAATGTTTCTGTTAACTGGAGTAAAACTTCCCAATACACATTTAATGTGGTTAAAATGAAGATTTATATGGCATTAAAATATGCTAAAAAACTACATAAATAACCAGATCAAAATGTTATCAAATGACATATTTAAAAAAAAACATACCAGATGTTGGAGGTCAGAGTTAATTTACTTGTATTTAACTTGATTTAACAGCACATGCTCCACACTTCTCATCCAGTCCAGAGGAAACGAGTTCCTTCACATCATGATCACAATGGAAATCAGGCATCTCGCATGAACCACAGTATGTTACTGAAGCTCTAACTTTCCTGTTTCTTCTGTCGAAACGTATCATAAATCTGTGACAGGAAACTACCCTCTGTCACGGGAGGGGAACTGCCACACAGGGAAGGACCACAGACGTGGTGGAGAAAGCAATAATACATTTACTGTTTGAGTTTTGGATGCTCGGGTAACAGGAAGTGTCTCTCTTGCAGGAGGAGATTAGTTCAATCCAGAAGGAAGTTTACTGACTGAGGAAATAAGTTGCTACTCAGGCTACATTGAGCCTTCAGGAAGCCTGCTCAGGACCCCCCCTTCCCTTTATAACCAATGTTTCATCTGGTAAAATCAGCAGAGGCTACCTGGCCATAACTGAAACATGTCGAGCAATGACCACAGCTCGACGTAGTAAATGATTGTATCATAGGGGACAAGGGCTAAAAACTCATTTACTGGTTGGAAAGTTAGCTGGGACTAACTCTGAGGTGGTCCACTGTCCACCTGACGAAACGTTGTGCTTCATGCATGAGATGTGACAGGCTGGTTGAATACCAGCATTCAGACAGAGAGGGGCTGAAAATAAAGCTTTAGTGAGGAGGGGGGGGGGGGGTGCAGACAGAGCAGTAATCATTGAACAAACAAAGAAAAAGCTACAGGATGGCATCTCATAGCTTTTTACCCCCATCACAGACACACTGACCTGCAGAGTCCTTTTCTATGTTGCTACGACACATTCAGATAGAAATTCTGTGACAACACGCATCATGTAAACATCTCCTTCTGAAACCTCAAACAAGTGGCTGGAAATCCAGCCAATCACGCTGCAATCGCCCAAATTATAAGTTTGATGAGCAAATTATAAAAAGAGTCCAGTTTACAAAGACAGCAGATAAGTTTGGATGATGATAAATATTGATTTGTTCATTTTAACCTTTTAAAGTTAACTAAAAAGCTTTGCAGCGGGTCAGTATTGCTTCGTTTTACAGCAGCTAAATATGTGAAAAGACTTTACTTAGAAGCAAAAGTGCTGAAATCCTGTCACAGCCTTGCTGTAAATAATGACTTCTGATCTCGGTAATTACTCGGAGGTGCTTAATGGGCTACAGTTTTATTTTGAAAGCTTTCAGAACAACCAGTTCTTCACCTTTCCCTGTCACTTTATCTCTGTCTCATCATGAGACTCTGGTTTTTTATTTTTTTTTATTGCTTTTAATGTGTTTATTTGTACATTTTCATTGTTTTTTCTGTTACTCTGATCTCACTCTGCTTTTTATCTAAATGTTTTACGTCTATGTTCAGCACTTTGCTGCGACTGCGTGCTTTAAAATAATGTTTTGTTCAGTTTGCAGGCTTCTCCTCTGAGTCTCTGGGTGAAAGGATCATGGACGCTCAAAGCCGTGTTCTGGTGACGGCAGGTACGGTCGAGTCGTCGGTTTTGGCTGCACCAGGATATTTTAACGTCTCATCATGTGATGTTCGGTCCATTTGCCCCCCCTCTCTCATACACAGATGGTGTTTACAGAGGAGAGAAGCTGATCAACCTGAAACAGATTTCCGATGAGGCTTTGGAGAAGTGCAGGGAAAAGTAGGTCCTGCTTACAACAGTCTGCCAGTTCCCAGCAACCACTTGTATTTGCACTAGATGCTCCTGCTGGTAATAGGACTCAGCCCTTTGAACATGAGTCACTACACACACACACACCTTCAGCCACACACACCCACACACATGCAACTCAATCAGCTGTTATCAGAAACACCACTGGGCTTTTAGATTACATGGTTGCCAGGCAACATGGAGCACTTAGATTCATCAGGGAAGCCCAAGCTGCTCGTCTCCCATGGCAACGAGAGCCTAGGAGGTATGTGAGCATGCTGAGGAGGGTTGTCGCTGAAGAAGGGGCCCAAAGTACCTGCTTTACAGATTTTCATTAAAGTTTTAATTGACTCTAATTAAAATGTTCTTATTGCAAATCTAACATTACTGTTAACTGAAGATATGCTGCATTTTAGCTGTGAATAGTTTTAGCTAAAGTCTGTTGTCTTTGAGAAGCAGGGACATTCATGCACCCTCACTTTGATTTCTCACAGAGATTCATCGAGTGTCACCAAATGCCTGGTCGTCAGGCACCATGCATTAAAGAGAACATCTGGAACATCATGCAACAAACTACAGGTTTGTTTATATACATTATACACAAGATCAAATCAATTAAAAGCATTAAATAACACACACACAGCTGTAATAAGTAATACACTTATGGATCTACCTGTACATTTAGAACCTGTGTTTTCATTTACCTGTCCTTATTAAATTTAACTGGTTTGGTGACTGGTCGGAGCAGCTGCTGGGCTTTTTACTTTCTGGACCAGGCATATACACCTCTACAGCTAACGCTAAAAGCTACTTAGTACGGAAGACCAGAAGAATGATCAAACCTTAAAAACATACTTGTGTTTTTAGGTAACACTACCTAAAAACCTATTTTTACCATTAGACACTCATGGGTTCACATGGTGTGATGGTGATGATGTGATTATGACACATGGACAGTAACCTGTGCACACTGGCACTATTTTGATTTAATTGAACTTATTTGGTTCAACATTTAGGCCTGAACATGTACAATCTTTTCTACTGAATCATGTAAGCATTATTAGAAAATGAAAGATAAGTGGCTGCTAATGACAAACCAGATGAGACATCAGCATCTCAGCATCTCAGACTGTAACACACGATGAGATGTTCAGACACTTTTCATGTTCGATTTGTTGTTTGTGAGTGACGAAGTTGAGCTAAAAACAAGACTTTCACTGAAACTCTGCGCTCTGTTGCATTATGTGATTTACACTTGTTTGTTTGTTGCAGCAGGAACATGTGCATATTCAAAAAGACTATCTAAGAGTCTCAGAAAGTGCTTTTAATCTGCAGAGGGCTTGGTTGTTTCAGGCCCGTTTGGAACAAGGCGGGCAGCAAATTGCTTTCAGAGGTCTCATGTTGTGCCGCTTGCGTGTTTGGAACCTGAATGAGCAGCTGTGAGCGGGTTTATGTTTTTAATCTGTGCTGTGGTGCATTCAGACCCCCTGGGACTCAGAGCAAGATGTGTGGTGGGATGAGGTGATGAGAGACTCTGCAGAGGAGTGTGAACCCGAGTGGCTGGATGCTGAGGACCCGCTGTTCATCCTCCACACCAGCGGCTCCACCGGCAAACCCAAAGTAAGACACAGGTTCAGGTGGAAACAGTGGAAATGGGATGTGTAAGTGTGAAAGTGTGTGTTTGGAATAAATCATTTATTCTGCATTCATATGAATCTGTAACACGAGCTGCTGTGAAATGATGAGAACTGGTGTGTTTAAAGTCTGAGGAGGTTACTGCTCCATCTTATTTTGTTCTGACTGACTCTCTCTCTCTCACACACACACACACACACACACACACACACCCACACACACACACACCTGCATGTCTCCCTTTCCCTTATTTCTGCTCTCATCTCTCTCTGTTGACGACTGTTCTGTGCAGGGTGTCGTCCACACTGTTGCAGGCTATCTGCTCTACACCTCCCTGACCTTCAGATACGTTTTCGATTATCACCATGACGATGTCTACTGGTGCACTGCAGACATCGGCTGGATCACTGGCCACTCCTACATCACCTACGGCCCGCTTGCAAACGGCGCTACGAGTGTCCTTGTGAGTCAGATCAAAGCATTAATGCTCCAAACGGGTGCAAAAGCAAACTCATCTCTGCGTGTGTGTGTGTGTGTGTGGGTGTGTGTGTGTGTGTGTGTGTGTTTTCCAGTTTGAAGGCATCCCTGTCCACCCTCACGTCGGCCGGTTCTGGGAAATCATCGAGAAGTACAAAGTGAGCAAGTTTTACACGGCTCCTACAGCCATCCGCCTGCTGATGAAGTATGGGCACGAACCACTGCAGAAGTAAGTGAACGGATCACCTGAAAGTCACCGCAGCTCAGACTAAGCATGGTTTTCTGGAAAGGTTTTTCCAGAAGCAGCAGAATGTGTTTCAAAGCACAGCTTGACATCAGAGCTGTTTGTGCAACAGGACTTCTCAGACCTGTTAGTTTCAAAGACCTCACATCACTTTGTTCTCCTTTTACCCAACGCTTCGCTCAGCCTTGAAGACATCGCATGTGTGTGAGCTGTAAATATTTCATTACTTTTTTAGTTTTTATAAGCTGTAAACAGAACTCAGCAGGGATGATTTATAAACTGTAAACATTATCCAAGTGGTTCGTTAGTTATATTTTCTCCACATTTTACTGTATGGGGTCAGTGTGGTGCTGAGACGGGTAGTTTTGTCTGGTCAGATCGAGCTTATTAAAGATCAGAAACCTCAGGATCAGATAATTAAGTATCTATTATGACTCAGGCAGGTGTTTCTAGAAAGCCAAGTCTGACTCTTCAGTTAAAATAATTAGATCTATGCAGGAATCCTCTCCAGAGAGCTGCAGGTGATGATCTGGGATGCAAACTGGGCTCAAATACTCAGACAGGGAATTCCTTCAGGTCTGGTGTTTTCTTTTAGTCCAGAATCCAAATCCAGCCTAACAGAGCAGCCCAACACCTGCAAAAGCCACAAGATGAGGGAGGCAGAGGTTACCAGTTTGGGGTAGGCAGGTACAATAATCCTGGAGGGGAGGAACTGGTCCTACACAAAAGCAGAAAACAGAAGACAACTCTGCTGAGATGTAATGAGACTGAGCAATCACTGCCTTCAGAGGCAGCTGGAAAGACCCAAGCCGGTGTGTTTTATATGTGATCTCTTCTTACTTTGATTATGTGGAAAAGAAAGTGTATCCAGGGAGAAATATCTGGTCTTCACATTACAACCAAAGATACAAAGGTCACCTAAAGGTCAACGCATGCAATATGCAGACAGAAACTAAAAAGCTACATCTCAGACTCCACAGGCCTCAGATCGTACGATCAAATGCAATAAAGTACAATTAGAACAGAGACGGCTTGTTTGGAAGGTTTGCAAAGAGAGAGTTCAAGCAGATTTCCATAAAGATGAGACCAAAGTGGAGTTTTCCTCCCATAATGGTTAAAAAACACACACACATTGTACACAGTGGTGGAGGGGTGATGGACTGAACTCTGCATATTGAAGTTTAAGAGTCCAGGTCTGACTGCAGGAAGGAAAACTTTCTGCGTGAACGAACAAATTCAGACAACTGAAGCCACTTTGGGCTGAATTTCCTCTGGTGTAAAATACAACCACGTTGTTCCACGTGTAAGTTTTACATCAAACATGTGTGGCCAAGGCGTGATGGATGAGATCTGACGCAGAGGAATCACTGAATCCTGTTTCCACATGAGGAGTGTTTACTTTGAGACCGTGATGAAGAACATGTATACGGCAAACCAGCGGCAGATTCAACGGGGATCTGTGTTGATCTGTCAGGTACGACCTCTCCAGCCTGAAGATTCTGGGTTCTGTGGGCGAGCCCATCAATCCCGAGGCGTGGCGGTGGTACCACGATGTGGTGGGTCAGGGCAGATGTCCCGTGGTCGACACTTTCTGGCAGACGGAGACAGTAAGAAACACGCTTTAAGCACGGTTCAGACAACAGAGATTGTCTTTAATACGGCTTTCACACCCTTTATTCCTCTGCAGGGAGGTCATGTTTTGACTCCTTTGCCTGCTGCTACACCACTAAAACCAGGCTCTGCTGTAAGTAACAGCTCCTAATGTGAATATTAAACATGCAAAGAGCCACAGATGGGTAACATCACATCATTTTCCAATAAAGAAAAACACCTAAATTCTGTATTTCCATATAATTTAGGTCAATTTTTGTTCAATTTTTCAGGAAAAGCATGTAACTGATCATGTTTTTGGTTATTTTGGTTGAACTATAAGAAATATAGCCGTTCAATAAGCTTAATGACATGATGTGGAAGAATCCAAACATCTGACATTAAATCCACTCAGACCTTTCCTTTCTTTGGGATTGAGCCGGTAATCCTTAATGAACATGGAGAGGAACTGGACGGCGAGGCCGAAGGTTATCTGGTGAGTTTGCATGCAGTGTGAAGATGTTTCCGCTTTAAAGCCAGATGTTTAAACGCTCACTGATCAGATTAACTATTGCAGGTATTCAGGAGGCCCTGGCCTGGAATAATGCGGACTGTGTATAAAAACCACGAGCGCTTTGAGAACACCTACTTCAAGAAGTTCCCGGGTTTTTATGTGACCGGTGATGGTGAGATGCTAAAACCTAAAAGCTCTTGAAGGAAATATTACGTGGGAAGATTTGCAAATTGTTTTGCTCTCCTTCAGGCTGCAGGCGGGATAAAGATGGTTACTACTGGATCACAGGGAGGATAGACGACATGCTGAATGTGTCAGGTGATGTGAGATGTCTCTGAAATCCTTCAGAAGCTATCGCTGCTAACTGATTTTAACAAGCTTGTGTTTTGTTCCTGACTGACTCATTTTGTCCTGCAGGGCACCTGATGAGCACAGCGGAGGTGGAGGCAACCCTGATGCTGCACCCGGGTGTGTCCGAGGCTGCTGTGGTGAGCCGACCCCACAAAGTGAAGGGAGAGTGTCTCTACTGCTTTGTCATGCTGAAGGACTGCTGGGAGTTCAACCACTCACTGACGGAGGAGCTGAAGAGACTGGGTGAAGCTCAGACTTAGCATGCTTTTATCTGGGTTAAAAGAAAAAGTCACTCAAAATGATTTATTCTTTATTAAACAACAAAAAAGAAAAATTTATGACAAAAACACCCAGCAAAAAGCCACTAGAATGGCTTTAAAATGAAGCCGTTGTTTCAAAGATGTATTCTTCTCACTGTGATTTACAGTTAGCACAAGTTTCTGTGATTTAAGAAGTAAAAGGACCAAAGACCAAAGCAAGGGGTCTTATTTTCCTTCCTGAAAGAGCCGCAGCTCTTAAACTGTCTGAAAATGGCTCATTTGCAGTCCAAAGAGTCCCTCACTGCTTAAATCATTTGCATAATGCATCAAGCGATGAACGAGGAGCTGTCTTATGCTGTCTCTTCATTGAAGCAGAATTTAAAACGACCACATTTCTGGATTTACCTGTTCACTCTTTTCTTACTTTATTGTTTTAGGATCACTTGTGAATACACTGAACACCAGCGCTGACACATTTATCATAAAATAACAAAAAGCCAGTAAAATGATGAAGCAATAAAATAAAAAATAAAGCTATAAAACTGCATTTTCCCACATATATCAGAAATATGCACAATATTTCTCTGGCACAACATAAAAAAAATGCTCTGATAGATAAAGCCAAAGAAGTATGAGACATTATCACCTTATTTTATTCTATTATTACCAGCTTCAGTGCTCATCCTGCACCCCACATGTTCATGCTGTTTTTCTATTTAACCCCTTTTAGTGCAGAGATTAAAACTTTATTTCAAATGGAGACAAAAAACATGTGCAAACTTCTTTTAGGTTAGGATTACCAGACCCTGAAGAGTCCAAAATTAGCATGAACATAAAAAATAATATATATTATATATAAATAATAATATATTATATATAATATCCATCCATCCATCCAATTTCTACTGCTTTTCCCTGAACAGGGTCGCGGGTATATATAATATTATATATATATATAAATAATATATTATATATAATAATATATAACAATTTAACTCCTTGTTTGAGCTTCCAGTGAAGTTTTTAATCTGTGAAATATGGAAAGTTATGTAAAGGAGTAATCCCTGGAGTTTAATCCAGACTCGTTTTTTGTTTTGTCTCCTCAGTGAGGGAGAAAATCGGACCAATCGCCACACCAGACTTCATTCAAAATGCTCCAGCTTTGCCAAAGACTCGCTCAGGTGACCCACCCAGCATCCTCCATCCTTCTTGACCTCCAGCTTCCTCCTCTGAACCATTCTTCTCTCCTTTAGGGAAGATCATGAGGCGGATCCTCCGGCAGATTGCCCGGAACGACACGGATCTGGGCGACCTCTCCACCCTGGCTGACCCTAAGGTAGTGGAGGAGCTGTTCAGCCAGAGGAGTGAAGCTGCAGCCTGAAGCACTTCTTTCTTCTTACTATGCAACACTACTGCTGGAGATAATCACACGCTACTGTTTGTAGATCAGACGAGTGTTTTTCTTCTTGGACTGGATGATGGGACCGGGATCTCTAAATACTCAGAAATCTTTTGTGACACTGGTTTGAATTTGGGCCAAAATGTCACATATGCTGTCTGAAGCCTTTCACATGAGAAAGATTGAATCATTTCTCCTCTTAAATCCTGAATTTATAAAGTCAGCTTTGCACAGATTGTTTCTGACTGACCCCTGTTGTATTTTTCCTCTCTCTTTTTGTGATATGTTTATATACAACGTGAGAATAAAGCGTTAAATCCATCTGCTGCTTTTTTGCCTCCATCTTTAAACACAGCAGCTGACTGTCGCCTCCATGTGGCAGAAATCCTCCACTGCAGCTGCCAGACAGGAAAGCCTTGTTTTCAAAATCTCTCTCCTGCTTAGGCTTTTTTATCCTGTTTAATGATGCACCAAGCACACCTTGCACACATCCTGATGATGTGATCTGTGCAGCTGGAAGCAGAGATTATGGCAAACCAAAGAGGGGGGAAGCTGCTTTATCTTAAAGAGGAATTGCAAGCCTCTCTTGACAAAAAGAAGCATAATGGGGTTGTTTAAAGAAAGAGATTGCAGCAGGTTGTTGTGCATGTTGTCAGATTGGGCGAATGCCTCATCCTGCTGCAGCGTTGGGTTGTGAACCTTTGTTTCTCCTTGTTTATCTCCTCCATGTCATATGCGTGCAGCGATGCTGGAGAGCGTAGGTGGGGAGGGAAAAGACGAGATGCGATGAGCACATGTTACATCATCACCCCCAGTAGAAGCAGGAGGAGTGGTAACCATGACAACTTCTCACCCCACTTCTTCATGCTCCCCTTTCCAGTCCATCCTCATTTCCTGGTTCTGCAGCAGGCTGCAGATGTTTGTAACCTGACAGCGTCCCTCCTGGTTTCCACATGTTTACATTGTTTATATGATGGAAACAAAAGAAAAACTTCAAATTTACATTACATTTATTTCAGATATACAGGTGAGCATCAACAGAGTTTAAATACCAGGTTGTAATGTACATTATTAGCAGTTATTTAATCCACAGTGGTTGAAATACAGAAGAAAATGCTATAATTCAGAAAAGTCTCCAGGAAATAGACAGTGCACATCTCTACAAACTTATAATTATTATTATATATAATAATATATATATATATATATATATATATATGAGGAAAAAAAGTTTGGGCTCAAAACATTCATGTTTCGGTTGCCTGACTCATGAAGTTTAAACATTTACAATAAAAGTAGTTTTTATAAACTAAAAAAAGAAAGACAAACACATTGTTTCTGAAAGAGTAGAGGAATACACAAAAAACAAACAATAAAACAACTTTCTTTTGGGTAAAAACCTGTTTTTTTATTTATAAATGAACAAAGTTAAATAATGAGGGCATAAGACACATGTTTACTACATCTGTTATTTGACATCACAGTCTGCACATCAATGTGCTTTTCATTCACAGAATTCAAGCCAGTCAGCAGCCAATCGCCTTCAAGTTGCCTGCTGCTCCACCAATCACAGATTTGTACCTGAACACAACATTAACACGCTTTGTCTCCTCACAGTTTACATGTAACAGTATGACAGGCTGAACAGAAACACTGAACACGACGTCACTTACTGCTTATGTATCGATGTGCTAATAAATATTCATCTATTAATTCAGGGTTTTTTAGGACACACTAAAGCATTGTTCAGTAAAAACACATTTTTAATAAATAAGAAAAATAAAATACATCATTTCTGAAATACTTTCAAATGATCTCTTAAATATCTCTAATCCCTTTAAACCCTTTAATCTTTCAGAAATATGCTACAAACACTAAATTTACACTAAAAATACCGGTACATGCATTTATTTAAAATGGAACAAGATAAAAAGTACAAAATATTTTGTAAAAAGTTATTACTTCAGATTCAGATAGATTTTAGACATTAATCCTGCTGATGTTTGTCATTTATGCATAAAGAGAAATTAAATAAATAAAACAATAAATAAAACAGGCGATGATGCAAATAAAACCACACAGAGAGTTTAAGTAAACAACCTAAAGGAGCAACAATCTGATATGAAAACAGCCTCTGGTCTCTGGTTGTGTTTGATGCAGAAGTCCTGGGAATTAAACCAAATGATACACACACACACACACACACACACACACACACACACACACACACATCAGAGCACACAAAGGTGTTTAGTTAGTTAGTTAGTTAGTTAGTTTATTGTCACTTATGGGAAATTTTTTTTCACAGAAAAACTGTACAGTTATATTATGCTTTTAACAATTTACAGACATGTTTCAACATACAACAAACAACAACGATGACAAAAGCAGCAGGTCCTGATACTGTGTGTTTATGTGTGGTTCAGTGCAATGGATCTCTTTAATCTGAAACTGAGGCTTCATCAACACACACTAACAGGCTTGTTGTTTTTATTTACATTTTACTGAGCAGTTATTTAATGAAACTATGTAATTGTAATATACATTAATATTACAGTTTATAGCAGCTGGGAGCATCTTTGGGGGGATTTAATGACGAGACCTTTGATTACCTCATGAGTAAGTATGACAATGTTTCAATCTGGGATTATAGCATGATTACACATTACAGGCTCAATATGCAAAGATTCATGTTACATATTTTGGGTGGGTCAGTGTGATTGAGTGGTAAACTACGTGTGAGTGCAAGTATGTGAGTGTGCATTTGCATGTTTGAACACTGATTTTAATGTGTTTATGTACAGCATTTTGTACCTAAGCGATGACCTCTGCCAAGTTTATTATTATTATCTGGTAATGGTACAAAAGATTAATCGTAAAACTTTTGTAAGTATCTCGGAATACAATGACGAGCACAGCAGTGACACTTGTGATGACGTCATGTGTGATTGAAAATGGCCAGATCCGGACCACCTGACTTTGTTATGCAGTCTATGGGACCACTGCTTTGCTTGGTGGAGTATGGAATAAGATTTGTTTAAAAAGTTTCAAGTAAAACTTTTTAAGACTCAAGCAGCCAATCAGAATGCGCTCCCAAAAGAGCCCCGCCCCTGAAAGGTTTGTGTCAGAAATTAAACCAAACAATTAAGAATAAAAACCAAAAACTGTGAACCGCAACCAAAATACAGAGAAGAGAGAAAGAGGACGAGGAAACTGCAAACAAAACTACTGAATGTAACTAAAAAAAAACCTAAAAGTTTTCATGATGATTGATCATTTTTGATTTTGAGATAATTTATTTAGCTTGAGTTGTAGAAAGTTTTGGTTTTAATTTCTGTTTTTTGCTTGAGTCTTAAAAAGTTTTGCTTGGAACTTTTGAAACAAATCAGATTCCATAGATGGACGTAATAAAGTTTAGTATTAAAGGAGCTGAATTTAAGTTAGCGAGAAGCGACCTAATGCTGATGAGTTTCTCACAAAGCCTCAGCAGATTGTGTAATAAAAGCTGCTACAGAACTAATGTCTGCCATAGTTTAATAAGATTTTACTCATTATATAGTTTATAATGTTTTTATTTTGAAAATAAAGGATATTTAGCTGTATAATTATCATATAAGCTATAAGATATAATTGTTAATATTTTTGTGATATTTAAAAATATTTTTAATGGATATAATCTGGGTAATGTTTAATTAAAAACAAATAAACATAATAATATGATGCACATTAATTTTCCTATAACTTAATTATTTTAAACATATTTATTTCTGATCTATGCAAACCAGTAAATCTTCCTTCTACAGAGTAAATCAATTTTTTGCTTAATTTTTGTACATTTAGTAGTAAATGAATGAATCCATGTAGTCTTTGTTTATTAGCTATTGAAGTTTTAACAAAACCACCCTCCATAGATTTCCTCTTCCATCCTGTGGCGTCACTTTGGCTCATAGAGACACACACACTGTGCAAACTGCTGGGCTTTGTGGAACCCTGACATGTCATTGCTATGCGTCTGAGGCTGCACTAAGCCATGTGAGGGTGTTTGGGTTTGTGCCAGTGCCGTGGAAAAGAATGGGTACATCCACAGCAAATTACACAAACAAAAGGAGAATTAAGGAGGCACCAAACGAATGGCATCTTTTTGTTTTTACTCCTCAAAAGAATACAGATGGTCTAACTGAACTCAAAGACCGTTGAACATTTTTCCTTGCAAAGTGTGTTAAGAAGAAAACAGAGACTGTCTGATGGAGGATGGAGCTGAACTGGTTGGAAAGAAAGCATACTTTTATACAAAACAACATACTACATAATGGTAAGTACACTTGGAAAGTATTTATGATCAAGTACTACATTAAAGTTCACAACTGTCACATAATTTTACTCTTCCTATAAGACGCTGTTTGTAAAAGTAACCGTGGCCCTTTATGCTCATATGCTAATAAGCAGCTCCAGAAAACTGTCAGCATTTACATGTCCCTGAATAACATAGTAGGTCATGTGACCAGTTAAGATGGCGCAGTATGAAGCGAACAAGCGAAATTATTGCTGACTCATGAGAAAAGTAAGATTAATTATGCAAAAGTGTCAGGAATAATTTTACGGTGGAATTTTTACACTTGGCTTCACATAGAAACGCAAAGTTTTACAATGACTTTGAAAAAAGGAAATGAGAGAGAAGGACTTCGAAAAGCCGTGCAAATTTTCCACGGTAAGCAGAAAACCCCAAAATAACACCTCATAGTTACTCTGAGTGAGCTGCAAATCATCCAGACAAAATGTTCAGCGGAAACATCTGCAAATCTATGGAAGTAAATCTGTCTCATCAGAATCTGAATTTTTAAAGCATTTGAATTTCTAACACTGAATTTTTTAACACCG
>JBAMHV010000008.1:19668225-19684383 GCA_037177535.1 Pseudomugil gertrudae
CTCCTCTCCATGTGGAGGAGCAGCGGCTCTACTCTGAGTCCCTCCCGGATAGCTGAGCTTCTCACCCTATCTCTAAGAGAGACACTGGCCTCCCTGCAGAGGAGGCTGCTCATCCCACAAATGCATTATCCTTCTGAATAAGACAATTATAAAGGGAAATCAACAGGCAATGCAACGTTATAAGACTTATTGCATTGTTTCTACAAAGAAACAATAGTGTTTATGCTAAGTTTACATATTAAATATATGGCAACATCTCTATATTTCTTCTATTTCTCTGTATATTAACCAGCAGGTTACACCGCGTCCTGTACATATACATGAATTTAATCTGTTAGTGGTACATCTCTTCAACACATGAGCTCCTTATCTGTACTTTTACTTTGGGTTAGAATAATTAAAAACAACTGTAGCCACTGTAGTCATTTCCCTTTCAAACAAGACCAAAAACATAGTTTACACGTGTCATTTATTTCCCCAGAGTTCAGCTGGATGGGTTGTAATCACCAAAGGGCCAACTTCAATGAGCAACACATGGCGCTTACTTTCCTTTCCTGGAACATTTCATCGGATTGCTCTGATAAAGATAAATTATGCATCTCCTACGTAACGGGGGTCATTATTTAGACACATATGTCAGATTTCAGTTGGGTTTTGGTGGTATCAGCACAAAAGTTAAAGCCAAACCACAAAAAGAGTGAAATACAGAAAAAGAGTGGACATAAGCAGCAGAGGAAGCGCAGATTAAATATTATATTACCATTGTCTCATTCAGAGCTTTGGAGCTGAGAAAACAAAAAGCAGGAACATTTTAGTGCATCATAATCCAAAAATCTCAAAGTTTGTCTTTTATTTAAGGAAAATTTAAAGCATTGCCATAAATATCACCGTGTCCTAAAACATGGGCCCCAGATCAAATGAATGATGAAGCGATGAATCCAGTGCGCCTGTATATTTACCTCCATACATCCAGACTGTCCTCTGTCCGAGTCGGCCTGCCGGCTGGTGTCTCTGCTGTGGCTGCTCGGTCCTCCTGCCTGCAGCCTCCTCTCCTCTCTAAAGTTCTGCTCCTGCAGCTTCTTATTGAGGATGCGGGTGGCGTTCTCAGTCAGCGTGTATCCCGGAGGGGCGGACAGATCCTGCCGTATGCTCACCACCTCTGGGTTTTTGTCTCCCTGCGTCTCTACGATCAACTGCACCGGGCTGGGCGAGCGTCCTCGGGCGCTCCGTTGACATTCTTGGACATTTCTGGGGTCCATGGCGAGAGCTACGTGAGCGGGGCTGGGCTCTGCGGTGGGGGGTGGGGTGGGACGAGAGCGACTGGGGGACTTGTTGAACTTCTGCAGGGCGTCATACGCCACGGGCGTGTGGTCGATGATGTTGAAGAGGCTGGAGAGTCCGTCGTTGATGGTGGTGTGGACGGGGCTGTCGCGGGTGGTGGTGGAGCGCGCCCACGCTGACTCGTTGTTGCCTTTCTGAGGCGTGGTGGGGGTCGGCGCGCGGTTATTATTGGGGAGTTCGGTCTTACTGGATGTGGACGGTTTGCGCTGAAGCTTAGGAGAGCCGTACTTCGGAGAGCAGCATGGTCGCTCAAACTTGTTCTGGACCACCGGGGAGTACTGAATCTTCCTCAAGCTGCGGGATGGGGACGAGATGGGCGTGCTGCCACCTTTCGGGGTGAGGCAGCGATGGGGGCTGCTGGTCAGGTTCCGCAGCAGGTCCGTCTGTAATCCCACGCTGATGGTCTGGGTGGTTTGAGTGCCCCGCGTGGTGAATCCATTGGTCTGGCAGGCGGTGTCACGGACCGTGGGGCCTGGCGGCGAGCGGATGGCATTCCTGACAGAGATGGCCACTTCCTTCATATCGTCACTCAAGTTTCTGGAGAGCTGAAGCTCCAGGGAGGATGCATAGCCCACCGTAGGGCAGATTGGAGACTGACTGGGAGAAGTCCTCAACGCCCCACCTTCCAGGATACAGGGCCACCGTGGATTACTGAACACCTCATCTGGCCCACTTGCCCCCACCCCAGCCTCTCCTCCACCTCTGGCTTTGGTCCCCTTAGCATACAGGTATTCTGGGTCTTGGGCAGTAATGCGCTCAGCTGCCCCGGATCTGGTGGGACTGTGTAGGATGTGAACCCCATAGTGCTCCACACCTACCCCTGCTGTCCCTGCCACATTGCCCCTGAGTGGGGACTGGTGGCAGTGCTCTGGGCTGCTCAGGGTGCTGGTGGTCAGGGTGGCACTGGTGGTGAGGAACCAGGATGCTGGCTGGAATGGATCTGGACCGGGCTCCCCTTCCCGGACCTCAGTGGGTTTGTCTGTCCATACTTCCCGGACCGGATGAGGGCCAGAGGGTGAGGATGGGAATACCCAGCCCTTACCGTTGAACTCCTCGATATACTTGAGGTCATCTGGAGAAAGAGGTGGCGTGATGTCATCCTGACCTTGATCACCGTGGCGCGACTTGTCAGGGAGGAACGGCGAGCTGTCCATCAGCCGTTGGAAGTCGCTCATGGAGCACACGGACTTGGCTCTGGGAATGAAAACACTGAATTTAACTGGGACCAAAACATCCCAACAAACAGATTATAGTCTCATTTATATTCCTGCTGCAGATAGGGGGGTAAAAAACCCTAAAAGTGCTTTTTAATGGTTTAAATCTGCCTGAATTATTTAGCAGCATAGTGATCTGGATCGCTTTTAGTGCCGTTAAAGAAGAGAAAAAGCAAAAAACACTCAAAGTTTCCTTGCTGGGATGTAAAAGTCAACAGAATAAACGCATGTAGCAGCATTGAACTACAGCGAGAGCCTGAACGATCCACAAAAAGTCACCTGAGCAGACTTCCACCCCCCTTCATCTCCTCCTCTGGATAATCAGCAGCGCCTTCCATCTCTGAAATCTCATTCAGGGCCTGAAACACAGCCAATGCAGAGATTCAATGAGAAATGCGCTGGAATATCAGGAGGAATACAAGTCATTCAGTACAGAAAAAACTCACACACATAATTAGAGCCGAGCACTCATGTTTGGAGAAGTAAAGGAAACAGAGGCTGAATTATAAAACTAATAGATTCTGAGGTTTTTTTTAGCCAAAACCCCTCAAAAAGCTAAAATGAAGGGTCTTTTAATCTTAAAAATCCATTAATTTGGAAATAAGCTGGATGTAAAAGCAAAGAGCTTTTCTAAATGAAGGTAAACATACAAAAATGTGTCTCAAACTGTTGCTTAGCTTATCACCACAAAGGAAACACCCGTTTTGTTGCTTCATTGAGAAGTTTGAGGCAAGTCTGCAACACAATGATTAGCTTTTGGTGATAGGGTGCTGAAGCTGCAAGTTAAGCACTCCCACTTATATATAACCAGCAACACAATGGCACAACCACACAGTAAGCCCATTCTCTGTGATTCTCTCTGACAGCCACTGAGCAGCAGCTCGCGGGATTAACGCTACAGACACTGACTCAGCCTGTTTAGAACGAGGCTACAGCCAGCAGCTTCAGAGACACAGCAGAAGGAACCATGCCATCCACAGCATGAGATATACATTGTGGGGACATGTGAGGTGGTATTACAGCAGCTCCATACTGGTGCTGCTCCAGTGGCAGCCTGTTGCAGTAGTGAACACTCATCACATCAGGGTCTTGCTAACCTTTGCTACAACATCATACTGCACTTTTCCTTCACACAGCTGATAAGACTGTGTTACCTCTTTCAGGCAGGGGAACCTCTTCTCACTGTCCAGTCTGGAGGGCGGAGGGACCTCCGGACCACCGAGGGGGTCCAGAGACAGCGCGTCCAGGAAAAGGCTTTCGGTTGGGCCCTTCAGCCTCATTGCAGCCCCCTGCTCCTCCAGCATGGCCTCGGAGTCAGAGTGGGAACGTGTGGGAAGCAGCGGTGTGGACGTACAGGGCGATCGGGGGGCATTGCACGGACTGTCCTGAGGGGAGAGCGCCCCTCTGTGTGCCAAGCTGCCATCTTTGGCATCAGAGCCCTCCCCTCTGCTGCTGTTCAGCTCCTGCTGCATCTGATTGATGAATCACAGACAAAGTGAGTAAAGATGGAATGTTTCAGAAGAAATGCAGATTCTCTCATGCACAGCAGATATTTTATGCTTTTTTTTGGACTGTCAGATGTGTGACAGGTGCATAATATACGAGTATCATATGCATCTATGGTTTAATGCAGCGCTGCGAGGTGGAGAAGGCGGTGTGGTGTTTGTGCAGAAGTTTGTATCAGGAGGTAAAAGCTGCACATGCATCAGATATGGCAACATGTCCTGTCTTAGAGAGGAGGCAGGTAATGTGCTGTGGTGACCCCTGATCATTACTATACTGCTTTTAGAAACTCTTTATTAGGTTGCATTGAGTTATTTTAAGTTATTATAAGTCATTTTACTTGTTTTGATGGTGGATAAATAAAAAAATGGAGAATATTTGGGAAAATGCTTTGTTTCCTCTGCGGTAGCAGTAGCAGACTGCATGACAGGAGAAACATAGACTGGGATTCAGTCTGTATTCAGAGGTTTGGTTAGTATTTGGAGCTTAACAAAATTATTAAGGATGTTTCATTTCATTCTCCACTATATGCTGTAGCGTCTTTTATCCAGTCCACCCAGTCTGTGCAGAGCCGTTTGGCAAGAGACTGGTAAAATCCCACTCCAGTGCTTATAAAGAGAAAGTTATATTGTATTTGTGTCAGGTGAGCAGTGAAATACGCAGGTTTAACATTAACCAGAAACGCCCTCTGCCGCCTGTAGCGTCATAGACAGACACAGAGTTATCCTGCACACGCTGACACTAAAATAAGTTTTTAACTTCAGTTTGGTTTATTTCTTTCTCCTTTACCAGTTCAGACCAGATGTTGGTTTGATTTGGTCACTTTAATGAATGGGTGGATGCTGAGTTGGCTGTGGGGTCGACCCAGGCATCTGACCTTTGGGTAGGGCCACTGGCTGGCCTCTGACCTTTGGGTAGAGGTGTTCGCCTTAGCATGACCACTTTTCTGTGATCACCCCATACGTTCTGCCTGATGACACAGTTACTGGTTTATACACAAACAGCCATTTTTCCTTGTTTTTGCTCTTATATCACCGTTTCAGCCTTTAGTTTGTCATTTACAGCTGAGGTCACGTTGAGACATAATGGGCATCACTTAAAGTGGTGCACTACTGGACAGTAATGTGGGGAGTTGTGGATACTGGTTTGCTTTTGGAGCCAGGCTGAAGCTGAAGATGAGGTTTAATGAGGACACGCAGGTCAGAGGTGATGTTCTGATGCGTAACCTTGTTTATTACAGGATCACTTTGATGTAATATTTTAAAACGTGACTCCCTCCCAGTTTAAGCTTTTTCTTTCCTTCTACATCGATGCTCTAGTTTAGTAACTACCCCCTATCTCTGTCCCCGCCGTCTCACCCTGTCCATCTTGCGGTGGAGTTCCCTCACGCTGCTGTCCCACTCCTGTCGCTCTTGGTCGAAGCGCTCCAGCAGCTCCGCCCTCTCGCGGCCCCACCTCTTCTCGCCGTTCTGCAGCTTCCAGCGGAGGTCCAGTGAGGTGTTGTGGCTCTCGGCCAGGAGGCGCCGATGCTCCTCGCGCTCCTGCTTCAAGGCCCATTCGGGCTCTCCGGCTGGTTCGTCTTCGCCTCCCTGTGCCTCGCCTCGAACCTTCCCTTGCGTCTCCTCTTCCAGCTGCAAGGAAACAAGTCCAGATGTTTGCTTTTTAGAAATCCTGCATCTTTTAAGCTGAATGAAAGGAAAGCAGACGTGCTGCTAAGCTGTGAAAATGACTTGGGAATAAGACATTACTATTTGTGTGTCGCTGCACAACCAGGACAACAAAAAACATTGTACATCACGCTGTCTGTTTCATCCCACTGTTCCTGAAACATCTGTTTAATCCTTATACTTGCATTCAGGGCCTGACAGAGCCATAGGTTAGGTCCTGTGTGAAAGCATCTTCCAAAGTTTTGCCTCAAAATATCAAAGTCGATCTATTTAAGAAGGGATTAATGTCTGAAAACCTTCTATAAAACCTTTAAAAGGCTCAGTAAGTGTCCACTTATTACAGGGATCTCTTCTGCATCTTTAAGTCATCTCTCCAGGTTAGTGGTGGTTCCTCACATCTTATTTATATATTTGTTTTAGGTTGTATTGATCCCAGCTGCTATCAGACGAGAAGCAGAGCTCATCCCGGATGAGCCGCCAGTGAAAAACACGTAACACATAAACTGCGTGTTGGTCTCTCACGATAACTGTAAGAGATGCAACAAATGAAAAGCAAGGAGGAAATAACAGGATTAGCTGAGAATAGGAAGCACTGCTGCTTTGTAAACCTGCTGCAGCCTTTACACAGAGCTATTTATCACATTACTGCACGGACATGGCTGTGCTATTGATCTTCTGTTTAATGTGAAAAGGAAAAATATGACAAAATGCTGTTGTTTTACAGCCGAACAACGGCTGCTTTGGTGAATTTAAGTTTCCTGCTACATACTGGCGTGAGGAGAAAGAACTGAGGCTGAACAACGATACCAGGGCTACCTCTATTTTCTGCAGTTTTGTAATCTTCTGAGAGGCTTTGATCCTCTCAGCGTAATGCTTAGACCCATGCTGGAGCTGTGTCAGGACCGACTCAAGGCCATCCTTAGAAAAACAAAAGAGCTTACATAACTCATCCAGGAATGTTCGCATGTATTCTTGTGATGGACTGGCGACCTGTCCAAGGTGTACCCTGCCTCTCGCTTGCTAATAGCTGGGATGGACTCCAGCCCCCAAGAGACCCTGAACTGGATTAAGCAGTAATGAAAATAAATTAATATGTGTGTTAAGCTTTCATCAGGTACATTCAGAGCTGTTGAGGAGGAAGCCAAAGCCTAAAAAGTAGCATTAGATATGAGACATCACTTAATTACACAGCTTTGCTCTGTTCTGCTGCATAATAATGAGTGAAATGCATCTTTCTTAAAGCTTATTTGTGACGAAGCCTGGCGGCGCAAGCAGAAAACCGGACATCATGTTATCAGATGAAACTAAGCACATTAGTTCTCGCTGCAGCCCTCTGCGACCTCTGCTCAGTGGAAGGATTGAACCATGTAAGAGCCTCGCAGATTAAAGCACGAGAGTTAAAGAGATAATCTTCCTCCTATAACTCAAACCTCTTAATTGGTTCCAAAAGCTGCATTTTCCTTTTTTTTCTATCAGATAAAGCTTAGAAGCGGCTCTGCTCTGACACTGGGAGCTTCAGATTGGATCTACCAACACAGCGCTTGAGTCAGAAGCACTTTGTCCTCCAGCTGATCGCAAGAGTTGGTTTTCATTTTCACATCGATGGCTACCGGGCTTGACCGTCCTCCAATTCTTCAGGGAAAAACAATCTTGTGGTTAAATCAGATGCAGCAGACAATGAGGCTCCTACTGCCCAATCCACAAAACAGTCTCATCAACAGAGCAGCGATTCAATCCCTCCTGGCACAGATGTGCCATTTGTTTGCTGTTGTTTCAGACTTCTGAGATGAATCGTGTTTACTGCCAGAATTAGCAGGTTTGATTTGACAATTCGGCTATCTGCAACAAAAATTAAGAATTAAACCTTTTGGGTTTAAACATAAATTCAGCCTCAAATAAAATAGACAAAAGAAGAAGTGGAGCAGCTTGTAGGGTTTTCTGTTTTTCATTTTGGTAAAGGAAACAAAAAGAAATTGTGTGTTTTTGTTCTAATTTTCATTAAACTGCCTGAGTGTACACAGACCTTATAAACCTGGTTTATTTCTCATGTACATGGCCACAAAGCTGTATATGACCACTGTTTTAGTCTCCATATTTAAGCTATTTCCTGCAGCTCCAGGTAAAACTGTGTTAGCAGCTAGCTTGCTAGTTAGCAAAAAACAAAACTTTAAACAACATTTTAACTATTTTTTTTTCATCCGGGTGATAAATGTTATATTTATGGTCTGCATAAGTTTATTTAGCATTTATGCTACATTTACTGTGTCTTCTGTTTAACTTTCACAACTGTTAAACTTCACTGTTGTTACGACCCAGGTAGGGGTATGATTTAGGGCGTAACAAAAGAAGTGGCATTGACCAGATGTTAAGGTAGTCAATGTTTATTGTACCATACAAAACTAAAACGTGAGACCACTCGAGAGCTAAAGCTGGGTTTTGCGAAGCTGCTCAAATAAAATAAAACCCACCCAACCAGGCGACATAAAGAGAGATAAGTAAGAGAACAAAACAGAAGACCAAAGTAGGCTAAACAGGTAACTAGACTACTCTAAAGACCCAAACAACACCACTCGTTTCACAGGCAGGGAGCAGACTGGCTGTCATCAGTTCGGCAGCCTTTATTTCCGGGTGGATGCCGTCGGGAGTTGGGATTGGTCCCTCTGGAACCAATGGAGAGAGCGAAAACAGAGGTGTGTCCGCGTCAGCCAATCGCAGTGCCGGCCACCAGGAGGGAAGATTGAGCGTCAGCTGTAAACAGCTGGCATAACAACTGTAGTCATGATAGCGAGGCTAATTTTTTTTAGCATTCCTGTATCTGATTTGGTTGAGGCTTCAGATGCTAACATGCTAATATAGCGTTTTAGACATGCGTGCATTTTTTAAACTCAGTATCTGTGAGGAAGTTACTAAGCAACACATTTAACCCCTTAATGGCCTGATGGTCTGAGACATTTTGCATCACTTTATGGCAGAAACTTTACTTAAAACCCAGATGCCTGGGAACTCAGAAAATCTGACATGCATGAAGTGTCACTGCACTTTCATTGTTTTATGGCTAAATTACAGGGGTATCTGTTAATGCGGGGAACATGCATGAACTGATTATACTGTTATATACCAACAGATTTAACTGAGCTCATGTGATCACTCGTTTAGCCACTGAAAGTCAAGGCTAAAGGCTGTCCTCAACTAACATCAACACATTGCCCAATACCAGAAATGACTATTACCAAAGTAATGTAGATATTTATCTATTATACTAATAATAACATATAAGTTAGCAAAGAGCTGCCTATTTGGCCGTCCAGCATTTGTTTAACATTAGCATTCAACGAGGAGTCACATTTCTGGTTTCTTTGTCAATAAAGAAGAAATTTTCACAGCTTCAGCTCAAACTTTGGTCTCCAACAGCTCCTGAAGGGCATATCTAGCTCATTAGCAGCTAAATTATCTGGCATGATGACCAGCTGCTGCTCATCAGGTAGCACAAAGGACTCCACGTCTGTGGCTGAGATAAATTCACACCATGCTGATGATTATCCAGAAACAATGCACGTTATCTGTAAACAAATCAGAGAAACCAGAATATATTGAATAATGTGGAAAATATTTTCCTCTTCCAGCTTTGTTTGGAGCCTAAAGAGCTCATGCATTTAGCTTCAACAGGCTCGTGTATGCACACACTTCAGATGAGCCCGATCTAAGGATTAAAAAATTCCTTTCTACCTTTTTTCTTCCTCTTAATGAGCAGGATTAATCCTCTGCAAACCCCTATTAACACAGAAGACGATGAGACAATCATCAGGAGGATTTCCCTACTGTGTTTGATGCTGACGCACACATTAAATCATTGATCAGCAGCTTTCTTTTTGTGACTGCAACAGCTGAAAGTCCTCATCAGGAATATCAGAGCGGACAGACTGTCTTCGCTTCAGAGAGAAGCACTCCGGCATATCAAAGAGGCGCAGTGCTGAAATAATTAGCTTGCAGAATACACTCTCATTACAATTACTCGTTATTTTCATGGGAACTGTTTGACTTTAATTTAAAAAATGTGTCAGGAGCAGGTGATTATGACATTACGTGTGTGTCACAAATATGGTTTATTTCTCATTTTACTGCAGCTTAAACTGGCTGACAAAGGAGCAAAAGTTAAAAAGATGCTCTTCTCTTTCGGTTTCCTTCATTTGGCCGCGGGAGGAATTTCACGCATGAAAGATGCAACATGTTCACCGTCGTCTCGCTGCTTACTGAAGGCACCCACTGCTTCCTGTACCAGATTGTGTCCTGCCCCTTTAAAAGTGTACGCTGAGACGCCATCTGTACCTGAGCAACCTGGCACTTCATCTCTGCCCACTTGACCTCCCAGGAGGCTTTGTCATTGGCGTAGGATTGCTGCAGTTGACATCGCCGTGTCTCCTCCTCCTGCAGCTCCTCCCGGAACTCCTCCAGCAGCATCCTCACGGCCTGGAGCACCCGGCGGTTCTCACCAAACTGAGGAGTCAAACAAAAGCACACGATGAAGCTAAAAGCACTGGCAGTACAGTGCAACGTTGTCTCTTATTCTGAAAACTGCACAGGGTGTGTATTTCCTTTTCATCTGCTTTTTAAAGCCCTTTAGGGTCTCTTTCCTCTTTTACCCAATTTCTGTTCCTGGACTTTGACATGGAGATTAATTAAATCTAAATATGCACATGTAGCTGGATGTAGACGAATTAAAAGCTCATTAGAAAACTTTGAATCGTGCAGTAAAAGCTGCAGGATGTGGATTTATATGGCCTCAGGCTGTATGAGCAAAGGAAAGCTTGGCTTTATATCTGCTCAGAGAAGGTTTTCACCTCTAGTGCTGTGGACAGTCTGCAGGTCTGAGCAGGGAGACATGAAAGGAGAGTAGCATCCTCTCGAGGTGTTGCAGCTCCTGCCAGCCCCGACTGACCTCAAATAAATGTGGTAAAAGGCTATTTTGTAATTATATCCAAAGATAAAATGGAACCTATTTGAGGGCCATGTGGGACGAGTAACGGCGTTGGTCAGGGCGGCTGTTATCACCGAGGACTTAAACTGAGTATTTGGGTCACATCATCATGGACGATGATGACGACATGGATAGACCGCATCATGTTTTATAAATGCAGGCAAAGCTGTTGACCAGAAGCTTTTCCTGTTGTTCAGAGAGGGTTAAAGTGGGTCTGCTGTACTCCTTTTTATACTGTTGTGGAGAAACAGGCCAGTATCCTAAAACTTCAGGTTGCATCATCATGGTCTGCACAGAGACGTGAACATACGTCGCTTCACCTTTCATGCTCATTTGGGACGATTCATGTTCATTATTATGTTGACTCAATAGGAATGTAGTTATAATGATGTTGACCCTGCCTGTATCTCACAGTATTAAGTGGAAACACTGGTACGGCTGCATTTTAAAATATTTTTTGTACTTTTTAAATGAATTTGAAGTCTAAAAGAAAAAAATATTCCAAAATGTAGGTATGTGGACTGCAAGACGGTTTCCTCGTATTAAAGAAAACTTATTATAGACAAAAAGTTACAATGTTTAAAAGCATTCAGCCACACTATTTTTTTTTTTATAAACTCCTGCTTTTAAAAGCAATTTCAATGTGTGTGTGGTGTCAGTAGTCATCATCATAGTGCAGGTTAGGGACCGGCTTGCATTGCTTCAGTAACGGTGAAAAGCTTTACAGCAGGGATTTACGGCTCCTACAGGTTACAGAAAAATATATTCGAGCATGAAAAGCTAAATTACGTCAGTGCTGTAACTGCTGTGTTTAAAATGTAGCAGCAAGCGGAGCCTTCTTAGACTGAGCTGCTTTTCTGGTAAAAACAAGTAGCAACAAAAAGGGACAAAACTGCGGTTCTCCTCTCATCCACTGGGGGGCGCCAAAAGAGCAAAGCCCCATAGCGTGTTAAAAAGCTTCACAGCAGAATAAACACGTTTACGGTCTGGTACAAAACACATATTATGTTTATTAGGTCGAGCTTACCTTCATAACAAGTGAGGTGGTGATGTGTTTTTTTTCTATAACTTATCTGTTTAGAAATTATTTAACCTTGAAATTCGGCATAATTATGCGCGTTTCCTTTTGATTGACAGGCTCACATGCTGTTTTTAGCTAGCCAACAGCGCGCGCGCCTTAGCTTTAGTCCACCTACCTCCATCAGCCGGTTAGCTCCTGTTAGATCTGAGTTAGCTCAGTTAGCTCTTAGCGACAGGAAGCTCGGATTTTAATAGACGTCAATCATCAGCTCCTTTTTTTTAACCTATTTTTGTATTTTCTGGAGCAACGGCGCGTGACACTGCTAAGATGGCGACAGCAAGGACCACACAGTGAGCTTCACTTTTACTGGGAGGCTCCTTCATCTTTTCTTGTAGAAAACCAAAACAAAAACAGCTAATTTGTGTCATAAAGTTTCTCCAAATTAAGTTAAATTGTTCTGTAACTGTTTGAATATTCGATTTATTACGATAATACTCAACATGAGAGGTGATGAGAGTTTACAACCACTGGAGGGAAACTATCTCACTTACATCATGTTATTCATATACCGGTGGTATCAGCTACGGGCAAAACAGAGGAGAAAAAGTTAGATCTCACTTATCTGATTTTCTGTAAGTTCTTTGGAAACTCTGAATGAACTCTTTACAGCTTAACATAAAGTCATCTGGCTTTGACTTCAGGACTTATCTGCTTTACTGTAGCAGCCATGTGTGCAAATCCTTTCTCAGGCAGGTCTGCTGGTATGCATGATGTTTACAGGACAAAAAGGGAAAAGGCTCACGTGAAGGAGCGTCAGATCACTGTGCAAACTACTTTTATGATGTGTGGAAAAGAAAATCTAAACATATGACAAAGTGGAGCACTTAGTGCTGCTTAATAATGCTGCAAAATGCTTACACATCTGAACTCTGACGGGTGAAGTGATGGACTGACGAAGACCTCAACACACACTGTGTGTGGACGGAAACTAAGAAAACACAGCTTATTTCATCTTTTCATATAACCAGGTCTGTGTGGGTTTTAATCTCAGGATGAAGCCGAAAACTGAGTGTGCTGAAAATAATTACCGCTTCTAACTAGTTAAATGGGTCAAAATCTGCATATGGTGCCAAACAGCTCTAATGAATGGCTGCCAAAGCCGTGTTCAATGAAAAGCGAATGGAAAACAATGAAGGGTACAATTACAGTAAACCTCTAACTTCTATTTTTCTTCTTCACTGACTGCAGTCGTTTGTTTTCTCCAATAAATTAATATTTCTGTGTTCATTAAATGCATCTATGTTCCATTTTTACTCATTGTGTCTTTTATATGTGCTCTACATATAATCTCATATCAGTGTGATTAAATATGAAAACGGAGTTCCACAGGGATCTGCTTTTGGGCCTCGTATGCACTGGCGAGCTGTTACGCCCCTGATTGCTGGGATAGGTTCCAGCTAATCGCCCTTGCCACAGTACTGAAATGGCTCTCATCAAGATCACAAACGACCTCCTCATGGCTGCTGATTCTGGTCTTCTCACTATCCTCATCCTCCTCGATCTGAGTTTGGCCTTTGATACAATTTCTCATTCAATTCTCCTCAACAGACTATCATCCATCGGCATTTCTCACACCCCACTCAACTGGTTTCATTCCTATCTTTCAGGCCGGACTCAGTTCATCCAAATCCAGGGCTCTGTCCTGGGGCCACTCTTCTTCATCATCTATCTCCTTCCCCTTGGCAATATTTTTCGTAAATTTAATATCCATTTTCATTGCTATGCAGATGACACCCAGCTCTACCTCTCCAGTAAACCCAATTCTACACTCCCTCACTATCTGCCTTTCCGAAATTAAATCCTGACTCACCGCTAATTTTCTCAAATTAAACAGAGATAAAACAGAAATTCTTCTTATAGGAACCAAATCCACACTTTCTAAAGTGGACAGTGTTTCTTTCTCCATTGATAACTCCCCTGTGTCCCCCTCTCCTCAAGTTAGGAGTCTGGGTGTCATCCTCGACAGCTCATTATCATTTCACGCCCATATCAACAGCATCACTCGTTCCGCATACTTCCACTTACGTCACATTTCTCGTCTCCGCCCTTCCCTCACCCCCCGTACTGCCTCTATTCTTGTCCACAGTCTCGTCACCTCTACTGTAATTCACTTCTCTTCGGTCTCCCTCAGAAACATCTCCATAAGCTTCAAATAGTCCAAAACTCAGCCGCACGCATCATCGATAAGACTCCTTCATTTCATCACATCACCCCCATCCTACAGCAGCTTCACTGGTTCCCAGTCTCTTCTAGGATATAGTTTAAAATCCTTCTGTACACTTTCAAGGTCATCCCCAACCTCGCCCCCCCTTATCTATCAGATCTCCTGCACAATGTTACTCCATCCAGCTCCCTCAGGTCATCGTCCTCCATCCACCTCACTGTTCCCTCTAGCCGTCTCAGCACCATGGGGAGGAGAGCATTCAGCCGCTCCGCCCCACATCTCTGAAATTCACTCCCACCCGATACTCTGTAATCACTCTGTCACACAATTTTATATTGTATTGTATTTTATTGGTTTTATTGCGTTTTATTGTCTGTTTTTAATGTACAGTGTCCTTGAGTGTTCTGAAAGGCGCTTTTAAATAAAATGTATTATTATTATTATTAAATGGATGGATGCCTCATTTGCTTGTATCATATGAAGAAAAAAAGACATGGTTGCATGGAGATACTTAGATGCAGACGAGTATTATCTCTTCGATGCATCCATTTAGTCAGAGGGATTAAAGGTTAGGCGACTGTCTTTGAAGCAAATGAACAATCTTGAAATATCTGTCCACAATTTCTGTCTGTAAACACAAACCCAGCCAATGTAGGTGTCGTCATATTCTTTTTCCTGCCTTCAAAGTCAAAGTAAATCACCTTAATCCCATGGAGAATATTTCAAGGATTAAAGCTGTTGTCTCAGAGTGATTCAGGAAAGAGCATCTATTCTGTAGATAGCGGTACTGTGGAGGTAAAGCTCTCTGTTGGCGTGTAAACTGAACCCATGCAGTAAACTACATTCATTTATGCTAAAGCTAATAATTAAAATTAGGTCACTGGTTCCTGGCTCAAACCAGTTTGTTTAATTTACAAAAAGATGTTTTTTTTATTTCATATTTGCACAGAATTCATCATTCCTAAAGCTCACTGAATAATTGTTTATAAATCCAGTGTGACTGACATTCAAGTGGAAATCTCACGTTAATGTAAAGCCGCCTGAAGGTTTCTGGACACAAACTCACAAAGCTCAAAGCTGTTTCTGGATTTAAAGCCAAATGTTTTGTAACAAAGACAGTAAAGCACCAGTAAAGCACCAGTAAAGCACCAGTAAGCAGCCGTAACCCGTTTAGCACCATAATAACAGAAATATTCATTAGAACAGGAGCAGTCTGACCAGGCAGCGAGGAGTTGCGTGGCGGTGTCACCAGTGATCCCAGTGGTACTAAAAGGGTTAACTGGTCGTGTACCTGTCTTTGATGCTGCAGGTGTCTATCAGGTGATGGCAGAGGCTTGCTGGGTCCAACGTCGGGGGCGTCTCCTGGAGTTTTTGGTGAACAAAGTCTGTCGTCTTGGTCCGGCTCGCCCTCTGCCTGCTCCGTTATCACTCCCAGCTCTGGGAAGCCCTCCAGTTTCTCAAACTGGAACAGACGATACAACTATTAAACACTAGGTTTTAATGCACTTTGTTTTCAACGAGAACAAAGCTGAACTACACACTGTATGAATACACACATGCAGGGGAGAAGATTTATTATCCTTTCTGTGGTTTTGGATACATCCCAGTACTTCTGCCATTTATAAACTGGTTTCATTGGTATCTCTGTGCCTCCTGCTTAAATGTGGTGACCATCAGGAACTCACATTTCCCTCACACCGTACCACCGTACACGTGTTGCCGCTACAAAGCGAATACTCGGTCTTCTCCTCTGATTTAATCCGGTGAACTGCTGCAACAAGTCCGATTACATGATGTCTTTGTTTTAGCTTGGCCACGTTTGCAGTTGTCAGATCATTTTGTGTTAAAATACCATTTCATGGGCGTTTAGATAAATCAAACATCTTCTTTTAAACCCAGCTGACATTTTTGACTCTTTTTTTTCTGCTCTGAAAAGACGACTCTGCATAACTGAAGATTACTTTTTCACGGCCACTTTATATCAACATTTTCAGATATGCTTCACGAGCTTCTTTATCCCCGAGAAATGGAAATGAACTTCAGAGTCCAATGGAGAATGTGAGGAAAGCTTTACAAAGTAATTACGCATCCTGACATGGCTGAATTTTGCAGACCGAGCGTCCTGTGTTATTAATTGTCAAGTCAAGTCAACTTTATTTATATAGCGCTTTAAAACACCGCAGCCGCTGATACAAAGCGCTTAACAGAGTATA
>JBAMHV010000008.1:19692365-19710851 GCA_037177535.1 Pseudomugil gertrudae
CCCCCCCCCCCCCCCCCCCCCCCCCCCCCCCCCTCCCCCCCCCTCCCCCCCCCTCCCCCCCCCCTACCTCCATCTCTGGAGGATTGGGGTTCGGATCTTTTCAAGTATGTCTCACCTGTTTCATGACAGTCCAGTTCCTGCTTTATTACTGGTTGACCCGTTCAACACGCCCCATTGACGAATCATTACCGTTATAAAGATTTTAAAGGTTTCAGGAAACAACCCTTAAAACATCAGGAAGCCGCATTCATGCTGAAAATCTAAACTGAGTCTTTTGTTCGTTTTGTGTCGAGCAGTGTCCACGTAAAGGCTCGTTTATGCTCACTTTCCATGCCGTGTCTGACACTGGCAGGCCTCGCTGTCCACACACTGGCACGGGTGTTAAGCAACACACCACTAGAGACCATCGCACAGGTTTACCTCCAGTTCCTAACATGACAACGGTGGAGATCCTGCCGATGCACGTCAGAAAAAGTCGATACGATAGTCTGTCCTGCTGTTAAACTCACCCTGGTTTCTTCTTCTTTGTTTCTCTAACTGGTCACATGACTGCGATACTACAGCTGTGTCCCAGTTAAGGGTCTGCTCACTGCATAGAAACCAGTCTGCACACTGCAAAGTGCATTTACCATTAATGAGACAACCTACCTAGTGCACGGAAACTACCCATAGTGCTCCAGTCCCTCGTAGCCTAGCAACTGCATACGCCATGTTTATCCAGTTAGTGATCTCGTCCTTTCACAAGATGTTTTTGAAAATGACCCAGCAAAAAACGTCCACTGTGGTACCAGTTTATTAGCTAGGAGAGGCTACACACCGAGCTTTCTCATTAATGCGTGATGCACATAACGGTTTCCCATCACAGAGCATGAATGACCCTCTAAATGACCTTCAAACATCAGCATGCAGCAGGACATTTTCTGAAGTTTTCAATGAGTAGAAATATTTAAAACGCATTGATGTGCTTTGAAATCGTCGCAATGTTGCACATTTTGGAGGCTGCATATAATTAACTTAATATCAGTTAAGGGTTCGGGGAAGCTGGAGCAATTAGCAGGTTGCGTTGCTTAAATCTAAATACGTTTAGTGTCATCTCCATAGAATGATGTTACACAAGCCTCTTTCCATATTCTGCCTGCTAAACTGGGTTAATTCACACTGATGCTGCAGCACCAAACGGTGTTGCGTTCTCATTGGCCGACAACCGATTCAACTCCATGACTTCATCAGCTACAGCTACATCAATAGCTCCTTGCAAACGGGCTCTCCTCGGTAAACCGAGCGCGGCAGGGTATGGACAACGAGAGGCCGGGAGGTGCAGCGACATTCTTTACCTCATTTTCTGCCTCCTGATGTAGAGTTGAAATATTTGAACCGTCTCTGCACATATAGAAGCAGAAAAAACCTGAAAAAATCCGAACCCATCCATCTAATTGTGTTTCTGTAGAACTTAATGAGATTCCCATCGACAAGCAGTGAAGAGTGTGTTTAAGATGCGCAGTTACCACCGTCTCTAATTAGAGTGGGGGTTTTTCTTTGCACACAGTGCTGACTTAAGCTGGAGTTAGTTTATTTTGGCCTTAAATAGTCTATTAATGAATGAATGCTTGGGGACATTTAATTGAAATCTAAATGGACTCACATTCACAGACACACTGTTGGGTTTAACTCATGGGAAGCCACAATATGCGGCTGGATTGTGCTGGAGGCAGTTTTATCCTGTGTGCTGCAGAGCTGATCAATAACATAATATTACGTCCTTTATGGTCATTTAGGATTAATGTTAATCATTGCAAGTGTTTCCGTTCGAGGCTAATTGAGGAAGACTTTGCAAAAGAATAAAACAAAAAACTTTCAGACACACAAAAAAAAGCTAAATGTTGCAAAAGATGCAGTTTACGAAGCAGAACTGACAACAGGAAGTGAAACTCACCTGGAAGTCTGTCACCAGGTCCCTTCCAAAGGTGCCAATGGGAGAGTCGCGGGACATGGAGGTGACTGTGGACAGGAAGCTGTTTGACTCAGTCAGAGTTGGCATTGGTGACAGATCATCGGTTCTCTCCCCCATGTGGTCCAGTTTCTCCATGAAGATGTGCAGCTCGGTGCGGAAAGCCTTCATGCGAGTGTTGATGGTATCCAGGACTTGAGTGTCTGGTTTGGATGCAGATGTCGCACCGCCTTCCGGGGTCTCCCCTGTGGTCACGATCAGCCTCCCCTCAAAGATCAGGCTGTCCGTGTCCGTGATCAGACGGTCCACGGACTTCCCGAGCCTGTCGGCTTCCCGCTTCACATTAGCGAGAGACTCCCGCTCTTCCCGCCTGCGATTCGCCAGTTCAGTGGCGCTGAGGTCGCTGCCGTCTGAAGGTTTGATGCTGCCTAACCCTGAGGTGGTCGCCGTTTTCTCAAATAAATCTTCAGAATCGCTCTCCCCTCCAATAGGGCCCTCCCTTTTGGGCTGGAGGAGAAGAAGCCGCCCCTCCTCCTCCTCGACGGCTTCCCGCCGGCCAGCATCGCTCTCTGCGTCGCTGTCTCGAGGGCTGCCGGTGCGCAGGCCGAGGTGAGCGGCAAGGTCACAGCGTTGGACGTTTGATATAAGGACCCGGTTCTCGTACTGAAGCTTCATCACCTTTCCACTCAGCTCGTTTATCTGCATCCTGGCTGATTTAAGCTCCTCCATCATCATGCCGCCGCCATTCCCGCTTCCCCCATTGCCGGGTTTAAACAATCCCACCTCACTGCCGTCCTCGCCAACAAGCCCAGAGCTGCTGCTGCCGGGGCCGAACTTAAAGCGATTAAGCTCAGATGTTAGCTGCCTGTTATGGTCCTCAATCTCTGATATGGAGCGTCGCAGCAACTCAGCCTCCTCCTCAACAAACTGAAGATGGCGACGTAGCTCACTGGCCGACTCCAGCGTGTCCCCGCCGTAAGGCGATGAGGGCATACTGGAGAAAGGTTCCCGCCCAAAGCAATCCCTTTCATACTGACTGCGGATGTCCTCGTTTTCCGCCCGTAAGCTGCGGTTCTCCACCTCTAGCTCAACGATCTTCCTTCCCAGAATGTTGGCCTCCTCCTCGACCAGCTTGAGGCGTAAACGTAGCTCGGCCTCTCGCGTGGTATGCGGGCCGCCGCCGGAGCACTCCGTAAGAGGAAGAGGACTGTCGATGTCCCCGTAAACAGACTTGTACTTCTGTAGCTCCTGTTCGAGTTCGTCCTTTTCCCGACCAAGTTTCGCCATCTTCTTCCTCATCAGGCCTGACTCCTCTTTAGCAAACTGCAGCTGGCATCTGAGGTCTGCGCTGTCCTCCTGCACGGGCGAAAAGCATATCAGCGACACATCGTAGAAGCTCCCTCAGCTGACATCCCACGCCACTTTATCCAACACACACACATGTCACACTCTTCACCTGCATCTCCTCTGAATCAAATGACAAAATAAAAGAGACGTCATAGTTTTCCAGATGATTCTTTAAAAGAATAAAGATCAATTCAGTGGCTGTGACATCATCAAGCCGCGCCGTCAGCTGCAACGTAAGCAGCTTGTAAGTGGACTTGTCCGCATGGCATCATATTTAGAATATATGGATATCGGTCGATATCGGTATCGGATATTGAGCGGTATATCGGAAATCAGTAGAAATGCTGAAATGATACGAACAGATAAGAAACGATGATTTAAGTGTTAAGTTTTGCGAGGTAACCTAAATATGATTAAAGTTTTAAAAAGCGTGGAGGGATCAGAGCGGCTAAGATGCAGGTGAAAGCAGCTTGTCATGGTTCTTCATATCATCGTTTACATCAACAGGGTGTAAAAGTCATAAACCCACCAGATGCAACAAATGCAGTTAAACACGTGAAGCCGGTAGGAAAATAATTTAAACATAAAAACGTGTTTCAAAGAGTTTTCCCCTGTTTTTAGTGTTTATGCAGCAGTAACAATAAATTAATTAATTCGCTTAATATTTAAACATATTCCTCTTTTTCTTTTGTTATTTTCCATTTTATTTAGTTTTTATCCTAATAAATTCCGGCATTAAGGGGTTAAAGGCATAAAATGCTGCATCATCCTGTGAAAATACATTTTGGTTAACTCACATGGCCTCTTCGGTTGTAATAATCACTTATCCCTTATTAAAAAATCACATCTTATGATATTCATACATCTTAAACCCTCTAATAACTATTACAATCCAGTAGCGGTTTAATACTTTAACAGCTCAATCCGTCTCTTTTACACATTACAGTAAAATAAAACGATGGATCAGACATTTTGGTTCCTACAGTAAGTTATCACAGGGAACATCTTTACCTGGCTCGTGGATTTCTTGTCTCTGAAAGCTTCTCTGCTTCCTCGTCGCCTCAGTGTGGTCTGTGGAAAACAAAACAATGCAACTTATTTCTAAAACATCTGAATTCCTGGAGAATAAAAAGCAATCAGAGCGGTACGGGAGCATTGGTGGTTATCTCTGCTATTCTACTGTACAGTGATCAGCACATTGATCTACGTGTAACATCATCAGGTCTAAGTCCAATACGAAGTCAGTCATTTTCTTTACCCGCTTAATCCCGGGTGAGAGGCGGGTACACCCTGGACTGGTCGCCAGGCAACACAGAGACGGATTCACACTCATGACCAATTAACACGCATGTCTTTGGATGGTGGGAGGAAGCTGGAGAACCCACGCTAACACGGGGAGAACATGCAAGCTCCACTCAGAAAGGCCGCTGTCACCGTGCATCCCTCCAATATGAAGTATTCACAGTGATTCACTAAACATCCTGGGATATAAATTCAGTTTCCCATTCAGGCATCTTATCCCAGCTCAGATTCACTCACACACGTCACTTCCACTCTGAGGGGAAATCACGTCACACACACAGTCTGCATGAAATGAGGCCTTCTGCACGCCGGCTTAGTCCTACCCACTGATCAAATCCTTTATCAGCTGTCTCACGTCCATTACAGGTCATGGAGAGAAAGGGAAGGCAGAGAGGAAGAGGAAGGAAGAAATCCCCCTCTATAAACAGAAACTGCTGAGCCGCTTCCAGAGACGGATCACTGCCCGGACACAGTTATTTAAAGGTCTTCACGGGTTTCTTTCTAAAAGGCGTAACTTATTAATATTCCCCAGTTATCTCAGTGTTGTCATGAACAAAAGCATTAAGCTGTCGTCTACCAGCCCGTGCATGCTGAGAAACGGGGACGAGGTTTCATCAAAGATGAAATGTGATCGTACATTTCACAACTGTAACAACACCATAAGGATAAGGATTGAAATGGATTAGGATGCAACAAGGAAAGAGATTAAAAATGGACAATCGGCAGCGGGAAGAGTCTTGAGATGACTCCTGCATAGCTGAATGTGTTATCAGCATGTTGCTTTAAGGGTTGTAGAAAAGCAGAGCACTCCTAACTTCCAGAGGTGTTCCCACCAGTCCAAACCAGTCAGGTAAACCCACCTGTTCTTAATGTACAGGTACAAAATCCCGGCAGGACCTGGATTAAACACCTCTGCTAATATCTCACTAAAACTCAGTGACTCCTCGTACGGATGTTTGGAGATCTGTGGTGTCATCTGTGTTCCTCCTGCACTATACCACACACTATTTACTGCACTAGCTGTTTTCTCCCTGTCCCGTATCACGGGACGACCATCTGTCACCATGGTAACCACAACGAGGCGCTCCAAATCCAAGCCAAACCCGTGTGAAAATACTTCCTTATACTTACATTTCTTTGTTGCACATCATTTGTACGGTTATTTGTATTTAACCTGCTTTGACGATGGTCACACGTCATTTTGAGCTCTCACCTGCAATGCATCGTGGTCTATATGGACACATCCAGTGCACTCTGGACACCCCTACAAAATGTGTGGATACCATATAGGGCTTTATGTAGGGCAGAGTGGATGTTCTTTATTGCTCACTCTGGGCTTTGTGACTTTAAATGAGCTTAAAAAACAGTAAAATGATGCTTAATGAGACCAAGTATCTCTCAGAAGTGTTCAGCACCTCCTATGTTTATGTACCATACTGACATTTGGGAGACTTTAACCCCAGTACACTTTAGTTACTGTGAGTATGGGTGAGAAAAACACAAACCAGTAAGAACTGGGAACCCTCTGAGATGAGCAGGAACTGCCTCAGGAGGGACGTTCAGCTATGCGTCTGAATGGCACAAAAAAAATCCCTTTTATTTCATTGAATTGATCGAGTTAGGCCATAAAGAGGTTAATCCAGATTCCTCTGCACACTGCTCTTATTCTGCCTCACTCCGTGTACAGGAAAGTTCACTGCGCACTCTGTTGCCATCCCAAACAGACCAGTAAGACAGCGTGAATCATTCATGGCCAGACAGTATGAGGAGGAACCGGTCTTACCCTGAGCAGGAACAAACTGTGACTCAGTCCCTGGCTCTGCATCAGCAGAGTAGCACCCACCTAGAAACAGCACCAAAACATCCCTGCCTCCTACTTTCTGCTACGTGCACCCAGAATTCACACAACACGTGAGTTTTTCATGCCTTAGATCAGTCACGGGATGTGTTCCACATGCTGTCCCGGCTCATTATCGCATCTGGATCCACACCTTCCCGCATCAGCATCTCCACACCAGTCGTGGTTTAATCCCAGTAGCGGTGATGGAGCTAATGTCTCCAGGGGGCAAAAGCTCCTCAGAGCCCCAGACTGCCATGATCAGGGATCCCTGTTTATTGTGTATGAGTTAATGCTGCATGGTCGGGTGCAAACGGCGCCATTTCTCCTGCTTTTGCTAATAGCTATTAACGCATTTTAACTTATTTTGCATGGCTCTCTAAAAAAAGGAGTGAGAAAGTGTTTCTAACGATGTGCAGACATTACAGCAAACTGCAATAAACATGTCAACACGTTTCTCTTACTGTGTTCTGATGAATTCACATGGAAAATAAAGAATATGCTGTAATCTGTGGCTGGTTTTGTTTCTTACTATAGCTAAATAAATATTGATATTTTGATCTTAAAGAGCAACGTCACACTGTGCTGTGTTTATTTACTGTCATTACTTAGTGAAAGTATTTCGACATTCCCTTTAATAAGCATTTAAATGTGCAGCTGCAGCCCTGGATGCACAGCGTGTCTGCCGCTGAGCATCCCTCCTGCTGCACACATGGAAACTTGATTCAACCAGTGGGATTATTTTTACTTCCCGAGCAGCTCTGGCACATGAGATACATTTACACTTCCACATTCATCCTCCTAAACAACAAGTGGGCACATACGCTCCTCCACAGTTAGCATGCGTTGGCAGTAATGGGTCGTGCAGCTATGCAGACTGGGAGACAGCTCTGGCTGCAGAACTGGTGCAGCTGGTTCTCTTGCCAGGCTGCAGGATTAGTGGACAGTAGTTACTCTGATGTAGCTCTGCAGGGACTAAACAACGCTGTGGGCTCTGACTGTACCTCTGTAGCCTTCTCATGTACCTCCCTCCTGGACTTCCACTCTTCGCTTTGCTCTTCTTCCTCTCATTCTGACTTAATGCATATTACCCATGAAGGATGGATGTAGTGACTTATTTGATGTGTGTGTTGTATCTGTGAGGTCCAGCCAGTTTTATATCAAAGAGATTTTCTTTTAGGCCCCCAAGACTATTTTCAAAGTTCTCGCTCAGGGGGAAGATTGAAATTTGGGATTTGACTCAACTTATCTTACTTAACTTCTACCGTTGGCGCCGTTGCCTCTCCAGTTGCTCTCCACTGTTTTTAGCTATATTAACTTTTAAAACCTTTTTCTTTCTACTGTCTTTTCTTCTTGTGAAGAGAGAGAAAAACATAAAAACGTGGCTACAAAACTCCTCCTGGAAAAGCTGGGGTGTTCTCATGGGGAAAAAGGCCGAATAGCGTGCACTGTGACACGCCCGATTACACATTTTTGGAAAAAGCTTTGGATAACATCACCCAAAAATCCCACAGTGGGGAGAAAATAACTCATTTTGGGGGGAGTGAGTGCAGAAACAGCCCAACAGCTTGCCCTAGTTATGATTTTCAAAGAGCATAGCACGATGCAGAGAACGGCGTCTGGCTCCGGGAATGGGATTTAACAGGAGTGATGTGACCGGAGGAGGAGGCTGACATGGGAGTTCAGCACAAAGAAGCTGAAGCCATGGATGCAGATAAACCTCTCCACAGAGGAAGCTAAGACTCCGACACAACAGAATAAATACGGCTCACCCGGCGGGAGAGATACGCCGCTCTGAAATGTTTAGAGGCAGATTACATTAGTGAGATCTGGATCAATGAGCGCTCAATCGCCACTGTAATCCATTTCAATAAATTAATGAATACAGCACTCTTCACTGGAATCATTTAGGTGTCAAGCGGCCTCCTTTTCTCACTTTTTCCAGTCTGAGGACGCATTCAGCTGCAAAGTGCTTTCAGCTGGAGCTCCTGCTACATCAGGGTTTACGGTTATTTTTATACAGACGATCAATCGTTGGCTTGCAGCACCTGCAGTGGTCTAAATGTACTGCATCTGGATGTGCTCCATCAGCCAAATATGAGCAACGATTTGTTGTGAATGATCCACCAAATGCCCTTAAAGTCTGCAGTGGTGCTTTTTCACATGCACTGCACACAGGTAAGCCTTTCTGCAGTGGTGTGTGTGTGTGTGTGTGTGTGTGTGTCTGCTTCTGTTTGGATGCATGGGGGTATGAGGCTGTGCATGTATCGGTTTATATATTCCTGCTGCTGTGTGCATAATTTTGGCTGTGAGACAGGCTGGTTGCAGCACTCTCAGAGGACAAGCCAAAGTCAGGGTGTCTGAAGGGAAGGAGAGCATCTTGTAAGCTTAATGACCAGGCAGAGATTTGTCTTCATGAAGTTTGTTTGAAATCCTCGCAGTAAGACCTGAGATGATGTCCTGCACATGATTAAGCTCACAGCACGACAAGGACAACTGGTGCAGTTCTAAAATAATTAGTCAAAATGGGCATGATCTAAAAAGTCACCTTAAGGGTTATAATGGTCCACCACTGGTTTCAGCCCCTCTGGTGCTTTTGAACCAACGTTGCAGGTCAGTTAGATTCACTGGGATTTCTACTTCCCGCTCATCATGTTCTCAAAGCTTCCCTGATGACTCCGTAACGAGCCGTGTGCTGTTGCAGGTCAGGAAAACGCTCGCACTCGGACAGACATCCGGCTCCAATTTCACCGTAATTGTTCACATACATGGCCGGCTTCTGTGTGCATTACGAGACAATTCCACGAACTCAAGCCGAGCAGAACGTCTGGAGAGGATGTAAACAACAATCATGTGGCTGTGCTGCATCTAAGGCTCCTAAATTGAGGATATCTGGTCACAATTCTCCACTGCTTCCACTTCATCACTTAAACTCTGCATCTCATGTATAAATAATGTGCATTTCAGATAAAAAGTTCTCATAAACAGCAATCCTCACAACGTTTTAGTTTTTTAAATGTACTTTTTAATGCTTATGTTGATCATCTTCTCTAATGCGCAGCAGATATACTTGCCTTTCTTTGAATTAAAGGATACACATCATGCTTTTAAATCCTTCCTTTTAACATGTAAATCATTCATTTATTGTCTGAATAAAGCAGAACTGCAATGCTTTGGTCTGAATTCCTGCTTATTCTCGCTCCACACACACCTTATAACCCTGTTCTGAGCTGCATCTTCAGAGCGACTCATTTTGATGCTGTCTCTTTAAATGTGAACGAGGCATGTCATGCCCCGCCCCCCTCCAGGTCACAGGAAGTTCAACTCAACCCTGTTCCACCATGTTTGTAGCTTGATAGCAGCGATACACTAACAGAGAAACATTTTATTGGTAAGTTTATTATAAAGATGTCCACGACCTTATCTGGCAGACCCACAGTAAATACTGTGATAAAGATAAAAATGTAATAGAGAAAATTACTGAAAACTATAACCACAAAGAATATAAAGATATATCCGCAGCATCATTTTCTGCATTTAAACACTTAGAAGTGCACAAAAACATTAATTTAAGGGCTAAACAAGTGGATTTTGCATGATATGTCCCCTTTAAGCTTGAGTTGATCAGGCTGATGTTCAATACTGAGTGGATTAAAACATTTAAAATAAGTTTAAAGAAGAAATTCTCATCTGTGTGAGTGATTTCTCTGTGATGGACTCGCAGCACTCAGAGTGTACCCGACTCACCTGAGGGAGTCAATAAACATCCATCCATCTATTTTCTACAGCTTCTCCCTGAACGGGGTCGCGGGGGGGGCTGGAGCCGATCCCAGCTCACAACGGGTGAGAGGCGGGGTACACCCTGGACAGGTCACCAGTCCATCACAGGGCCAACACACACAGACAAACAACCATGCACACACACACTCACTCCTATGGACAAGAGTCTCCAATCAGCCTAGAGTCAATAATCATTCTAAATGTAATTATAATCAATATGTCTTGATGGCAGAGTGTTTTAAACTATAAAACATCTAAACGTTATACGGATGTACAGACCGATCATCATCAAATGTGTTTTTCTGGTTTTTCTTTGCAGGAAAAAATAGAAATACAAGTAAAAAGTAATTTTATAAAGGTATAATCGAAGCATTGAAGTATTAAATGTGCGCAGTTTATTTCCATCCATGAACGCAGCGGGACTAGAATAAGATCTGCTACAGGATTACCATATGAATCTAATCAGCTGATTACTGGTTTAATGACTTTCTGTCAGCGATTCATCAGAATAATCAAGTTGTGAATGAACAACAGGTTCTTAGATGCTGAGGCACAAAATGTTCCAACAGAAAGTGTCTAATTTTACATCTTCTACATAAAAAATGCTATAAATAAAAACAACTTGCCATATGATGGTAAATCTTACTGTTTTTGCAACAATGCTGCAAACTAACAGGTGAAACAGTGTCATCAGTGCCGTTACTCCTGGTTTCCCCAGCGGAGGAAATTATTAGTCCTCAAAATCCTGGATTCTCTGGAGACCAGTAGCTACAGCGACCCATGCACTGGTTACATGCATCATCCTGTGAGCCAGAAGGTCTGTATGCCTGTGCGTCTCTCTGCAGGAAGTGACCGGTGTAGGGTGATTTTCCTCTCCAACAAGCCGCCTCGACATGCTGGAGAAGCACGATGCAGCTTTCACACGTCACTCGCACTACACAAATCTTCCTGAGCGACGCTGCTGGTGGCAAACACGCAGCTTCTCTGCCAAACCAAAGACGTACGAGCAAAATTAGATTTATTTTCCCACCAACAAAGCTGCCTTTGCATTTCAGGTTCATTCAAAGCAAGACAGGATCCTAATCAGCCGTGCAGCAGCAAAGCGGTTCCCTCATCCGAATCAGGCTCAGTGCTGTAATACATCAATAACGCTGTGTGTGTGTTACATGCCTGATACATTCACCTGCTTTCAAACTGGTCCTGGGATCTCTCCAGTGAAATGCTGACTATGCAGATCCCACGGTAATGAAAGACGAAGAGGAGGAGGAGGGGGTTATACTTCAGTGAGCGCTCCCATTAGCAGCTTAAGCTTCTCTGAGATGTACAATTACAACCAGCTCCACCTCCAGGTCCCATCCAGACACACAGGCCTGCTTTTCTTAGTTAAAGTGCAGCAGCACGGGGCATTAAGAGGCAGAAAAAGCTTCTTTCCTGTACATCAGCATCACTGACCTGTAATAAAAAGTTCTGCTCTGGTAAAACTTTTAATTTTAAGCAGCAGAAAACGAGGAATTTTTATAAAATAAAGTGGTAAAAGCTCATAAAAGCTTTCTTTTCACAGCTAATAAAGGGCGTAGACCCTTCCCAGTATTAACTGTGTCCTGTTTGTCCATTTAAGATGTTTAACCCTGAACTTTATTTACGTACTTAACACTTGTTGACTTTCTGCAACATGTTAGTAACCTGCGTGCAGAAGCTGGAGAAATGTAGCTAAATAACATGTTGTGTTTATTAAATGAGCTCATTAAACACAAACACGTTAGTAATAAACAGTGTGGTGGTTCATGCTGGCTCCCAGTCAGAAACTGGAACAGCTCGGTGGCCCTGCAAACAGCAGCAAAGGCAACAAATCTCCTCTCGGTAACTAATGACCCAAAGCCCGGTTGGGCTGTCCATCACTGGTTGCCGTGGTAACGACAGAAAGGTGACGTAAAGATAAAAAGGAGAGTTTGTCATAATTACATGAACATTTTCTACTTTTTATGTTGCTTTTCAGAGTTTTTGGGTTGTTTAAGCTTTTTTCTTCTTTTTTATCTGTATATTTATAGGTTGTAAATGTTGCTTTGACTTGAAACAGCAAGTTAAAACTAGATATCATCACTCTTGTAAAATGTAAGATGCTGCCACATTAACTTTGATTTTCAGGCCAAACTCTGACTTTATAGAGCCGTCTGTCGGCTGTGAGCCAGGCGTCATGAACGCTGAGCTGCTGCATTCGTGATGCGGATGGTTGACATGTGCAGAACTGGCAGCATCCGCCCGTGGCTCAGAGTCACTGTGAGAGGTGCTGGTGGAGTCAGAGCGGCTGCACACTGGCTGCTGAAGGCCAGAGGAGGGAACAGGAACTGGTATTTGTGTTAAGTGGGGCACAAAGAAAGGGCATGGATGTGACTCCATCTCCAGCTTTGAGACTAATGACATGCACATCAGCTGTAATTGCCTCAGTGTGCTGAAGAAAAGTGTTTCTGTAATGTGATTAATGATGTAAATTTATTTGGAAAGCGACAAATATTTCACCAGTTTTGGACTTTAAAATTATGCATTTAGCTCTTTTAAACGTGGAGCAACTGAAGCTAATTTGAAGCATCTTAAACAGTGTTTGTTTGCAGGGAAATGGAAAAACAGCATGCACGTAGCTGACGTGATGCCCGAGCGTGAAGCTCCCAGTTAGCTTCAAGCTAACCAAATGCAGGAAGCGGACTGCAATGCAAAAGCCATGTTGGGTTCATTGCAGGGCATTGTAGGTAAAAACACACAGAACAAACACCAAATCTGGCTCCAGTCAGGAAATACTTGCAGTAAGACGTGGAAAAACGTGTACTTCTACACACGACCGCTAGTTTTCCTTCTTCACAGAGATGATGCAAATCTTTAGCCTGGACTTTGGCACATTTCACCTTTACATTTATATCACAGAGAAGAAGAAAAACCTTTTTATTGAACATGTTACAGCAGTTCTGTGCAGCTCCTTGTAGCGTTGCAAAGGAGAAAAAGTCTGAATGAGAGAAGATCAAAGTGCAGGTACGAAGTAAAACATCTTTAAATGAATGGATTGACGTGTCATAAATAGGTTTTTACACGATCACTGTATTCCACATGATATAAACACTGCAGTAAATACACACAGAATAAACTGAGTCTAATGTGCTCCCACACTGAGAGGCAGCAGATATCCCCGTAGAGACCGATGTGCTCACATCATCTACGGGCTGCAAGGTTACACAAAGTGCACAACAGCTAACACAACACACAGCGCGATCAGCTTTCTGTCATTAATGATGACTGAACTAAAGGTGCTGGTAGGAAAATCACAACTAGTAGCAGCTATGAAGTTCCCGCTAAGCTCAGCAGCTTTTGGATCAAACTGGTAGTGATGAGCCAACACAGAACCTCATTTAAGGCTCGTCTTCACATTTACGGCTTTTATCCAGTTACATGTTTGGTGCGTGTAAAAAACGAGACGGGCACATCTGGAATCTGCCAGTTAAGCATCACCACAGTGCTAATAGAGACTCTTGTATGGCATGTATAATGTATGTATCTCCCAAAATGCTGAATCGTTGAATGTTGTCACCACAATATTTTGTTTATTCCTAATAAAGCAAAACACGGTGAAGATGAAGTCCTTTAAGCACAAACGTGGCTCTGCGAGTGAGCTGCAAAAGAACTGCACATGGCAACATCAGCTAAAAGGAGGAAGCAAAATCAGCCAAACAGGCCGAAATATTTCAGTTTGACCAAAACCAGAACAAATGAAAGTCTCTACAATGTTCACATATCACCTCAGTGAAACCACGAGGCTGTACTGGGACGGCCCAGGTGTGTGTGTGTGTGTGTGTGTAGTAGCTGAGCATGCACAGCAGGTGAGACAAACGGCCCACACAGGGTAATATGAGGCACGCACTCTGTCTGGAGGTCACATCCAAACTAAAGACTCAAAAGCAGTTCGCACAAACAAAACTGCAAACACAAAATAATGTTGCATGACTGAAGCGGAGTCGCTGGTGGAGTCGCTGGTGGAGTCGCTGGTGGAGCAGCTCCTGCGAGCTCCTCGGCAGGTCCACCGAGCAGACCGGCATCGAGCCGGGAAGCGAGCCACGTGGAGAGGCTGATGATGCACTCATCGTGATGTGTAGAGGACATGCATAAGATCAGAGGGTTAGGTGTTGTATGAGCCCTCCAGCACCGTCATTCTGATGAATAACAAATGTTAAGAGACACTACATTCCCCAAGCCGCTCCCGCATGAGCAAATATCACCAGCTCACACATGTAAAAACTGGGATCATCTCTTTTTTCATGAGTATTACCTGCAGTGAACCAATAGGTGCAGATTAGGGCCTCCTACAGGATAAAGCTGCTGTTATTTTATCTTCACATGCTTTTATATGACAGATGCTTTGTTTTCAAATCCCTACAGGACTGAAACCCGAATTTAATTCAACCTGCAGCCTAAAAGTCAGTGTTAAGACAATAAAATACATTTCAACACGGGCTGTTTGCTTAGCTGAACCAATTCAACTCACGTCATCTACCAAAACAAGGAGCCCAAAAAAAGCTGTTTGGACAAAATTAGGATCAGAAAAATGGCAAATTTTTTAAATAAAAATGATCCACCAGGAACGATCATTTACTCAGTTATATTCCTGTTCAGCTTACAAGCCACTGATTGATATTTTCCCATTAACATGGATCTCTGAATCCAGATTAGGAAAACTTTTACCCTGAAAAAGGTTTTTATCAGTATGAATACTTCACGTAGCCGCCAGCTGTGACTCCTCTTTCACGTTTTCTCTGCTGTAAGTTGTTTTTTATGCACACTGTGGATAAAATGCTTTCAGCAACAATAGCTTCAGATGAAAGATCTGTGCTTGTTTTCAAGAGTCGTACTGGGAATAACTAAATAACTAAATAATTTACAGCTACAATTATCTAAAAAAAAAAGGTCTAAAGAAAGTAAGTGTTGCAGGAAGATGCAGGAAACCTGCAGGCCATCGAGGACTGAAGCTGTAAACCACTGCCTGATACTGATCCATAACTCAGAGTTCAGTTGCTCAAGGACACCTCGGCATGTAGTCAGGAGAAGTCAACAGAATCAAGCTCATGACCTTCCGGGTGAAAGACGACTGCTCTTCCTCCTGAGCTACATAAGGGATAAAAGGAAAGGTTTGTTCTGTTCGGTCACACCGGACAGAGACTCGCATCAGGAAGTGACATGCGATAGCTAGAGAGGAAGACTATGACTGCAGCAATAATCTGAAATCTCTGTTTCCTCTTGGCTTCACTGGGACCTCTGTGGAGACGAGCTTACAGGAAAAAGGATTAGATGCTTTCTAGGTTTTAATCATATTTTTTAAGCTGTATAAAATGCAAAAAGACAGCGACGTCAGCTCGTCACATCGCTGCTTTTTCTGCGTATTTTTGATTATTGTAGATGAAAAAAACTCAATGAATCCTTCCTAATAAAATAATAACTCCTGAGTTTCACATCGAATCGTTTCCGTAAACAACCTTCTCGAGATGGCTGCTGGGCTTTAATTACAGCTTCATCAGCAGCTCTTCTCCCTTCATGTAACTCAGGACCGCAGCCACCTCAAACACATTCATCCTCAGCACGAGCCGAGCCAAGAGTCTGCTTCTTCATGTGGTGTCCACTGAGCAGATAAATAAAACCTTATTACGCTGTGATCATAAACTTCTGTCTGGATTTCTCCCCCTGAGCCCCGTCCACGTTTCTTCTGCTTAATAATGGGAAGCAGACAATGGGGCATTATTCTCATCTATGACAGGAGGAGGGTGTGTGTGTGTGTGTGTGTGTGAGGGGGGGTGAAACTAGGGGTGTACGAGTGTCCAGCTGGCTGATAATGAGGTCGCTCTCAGCCCCCTGCACCACTTTCTGCCACTCAGTGCTTCACTGTGGCCTTGTGCGCATCGAAAGGTTCACAATGAGCTGGTAATGAGGTGGTGGTGGTGGTGGGGGGGTTGTGTCTGCACACATGATGTCTGTGTGGATGGAAAGTGACTGAATGGGAGCCGATCAAGGAGGAAAGTGACACGGTGATATGCTGTGCTTTTATAACACCCCATAGGACTACAAAGCTGCCACAGCATGTAGCATCAGAGGCTCTCAGAGATCTGCTGACTCATTACCTGCACTGGCTCGCTCACATCGTGGTTTCCTATCAGACGGCTGCAAATGAAGGAAGCACAAAGACGAGCATTTATAAAGCCACCAAGGTCATGACTTCTAAATCTGTTGACATCATTATGTATTATGGACTGTGGTCCATATGCATTTCGGTTTTAAGCTAAATAACTAGAAAGAGGTCAGATTTCTCTGTAATTAATCAAATATGAAGCGATGGATCAGCAGCCGATCCTTTTCCAGCAAAGATGTTAAAATAACACTTAAAGATGTTAAAATAACACTTAAATATAGAGAGACAGTATGAAGATGTGTGTGTATACACACCATAAACCCAACATTAGCAGGTGATTTTTGTGAAAAATAAATATATACGTGTAAAGGAAGCTGGGTTTTCTGTGTGAGGAAGAGGAAGGAGGCGAGGTAGCTGGACAAGATGCTCTGCTATGTTTATACATGACTGTGTGAATGCACTGAGATTAAAACAGTCCACGGGCATCTTCTCCTGAAAGGAGAAAACACTCAGGCGTTTCTATCTAAGAATACTGCCTGAAATAGAGCACTTTGAATCGAGTCGTTTGGATGCTGCAAGCCTGACCAGGCAGCGCTGGCATGAATAAAAGCATGAGGTAGCGTTGGAACAAAAAGCAACGTGCAACATGAAATACAGACCTCACATCTGCAGGTTCTGTTACGCTATCATAAATCTGGTTCCTTCCTGCAGCAGCTGACTGTTCCCAAAGAAAAAGCTCTGAAACTTTGAGCTTTTCATACATGATGGGAGCAAAACATTTCAGCTAGAATAGAGAGCATATCGAACTTACATCCATCCAGTTCAACCGGCTTTCCGCCCATTGGATGTTCTTTCTCCAGACAAATTCAGGTTTTATTATGCAGGGAACATTTACCTACATCTGCATCGAATTTATGGCTATAAGTAAGCATGACTCAGCATAACTCAGTCCTGTATAGACGCGTATTTTAGTTGGATATCATAACGGACGTGTTCTTTTCGAGAGTTTGGTTCTACTGAAGGAGTTCTGCATCACCGAGCTCTGTGACTCAGCGGGTCTCTGATGCTGCCACTTCAGATGAAGTCCAGCAGCGTTCGGACCTCGCTGACTCCTCACACACACCGTGCAGCCTCGTCTCTAATCAGAGGGACACACAGTTTAAGACTGAAGGGACAGAAATAATATAACAGAGCTTTGATTATTTAGTGATGAAATAAATAAAACCAGTGAGGCTTTTATAAGAAGCTGCTATTAATGTTGAGGCTGAATGAAACAACACTGAGAAAAATGTGTTTGGTGCTTGAAACGATAGAGGAAGTTTCTTTTTAGTGGGTTCATGTTTTAATAATAATAATCAACTAAATCAGTTTGATGTTAGAGGGGAAAAAAAGCTGTTTTTTTTATCTTAAACATATTAAAAAACCTCTGATTTGTTCATAATCTTTAAAAAACACTTTTATAAACTGATATTTATTGTTTTTAGATAACTTGTTTGATCATATCTGACACAAACATCGCCACACATTCAACGAGAATTCTTTAAAATAAAAAAAACTTTATTGTTTTATTTTGTTGACGGATGTGTCAGACCACCGGAGCTGAGCAGAATGAGATCTCTGTGGGTCTTCATACAACAGTCATACCAGCACCAACTGGTAAAAAGGGAGAGATAATGGAGATAACACAAGTTGTTTAACTGGTTTTCCAGTTTGCCAACGTTCCTGCATTGTTGGTTCATCCAACAACTAAAGGGATCCTGTTGTTGCTGTGTCCCCTATAAGACAAGACACTTCAGCAACCTTGCCTCCAGTGTTGGGAACAATGGTTTGAATGGGAGTGCATGCTTGGTAGCTGTCTGGCTCAGGGAGCCTTTGGCAGCACCTGCAGCTTCTAACCACCAGTGTGTTAAATCACCAATGGATTCAATGCAGTGAGCTATATTCCTCTACACTTCACTTTCATACTTATCAGGCCTTTTGTCAGGTCTTTATAGCCAGCGGAAACTAAAAAACCGTATAGAATAATCCGGTTTGGTGACCTCAGGATCGGGTCTCTGCTTTTTGCAGATGATGTGGTTCTGTTGGCTTCATCTGGTCCTGATCTCCAGCTGGTCC
>JBAMHV010000008.1:19728019-19755482 GCA_037177535.1 Pseudomugil gertrudae
CCCCCCCCCCCTCCCCCCCCCCCCCCCCCCCCCCCCCCCCCCCCCCCCCCCCCCCCCCCCCCCCCCCCCCCCCCCAACACAAAGGGGAAAGTTCAGGTCAGCAAATTAGTCGAGAATGAAGACAAGATAAGAGAAAGATCACTAAAAATCAATGTTGCAAGTCATTCTGTAGATGGTGGTGGGTGCACTATGGTGTGAACTATAACTGAAACATTATCAGGTTTATTAAATGTTATGTAAAACAATATTCTGATAATCAGAGCAAAAAGTGTTCAGCACATCTTAAAATGATGGAAATACAACATATGGCATGTTACAGTGAGTCATTAACTAAAACTGAGCCAGGAGTGGAAAACAACACAAATTCAGCATAAGCAGCGCACATGTTCAGTTTCTGAGCTGGAGCATTCATCACCAAGGAGGAAAGACATCAGAAATGAGCCTAGAGAAGCAACTGCTGCTTCTTATCAACCTGAAAGAGATAGTTTCAAACTATTTCCAGCCCCTCATCTGCAGGAAAACATAATCAGTTATCCATCTTTCTGACACTTCAAACTCCTGCAATGCTCAAAGAAAAGAGCTACATCTCTGACTCCACCGGCCTCAGTTAGCATGTTTAATATTAAACTTCATGACTGTTCAATTAAACAGACAAGAAAAAAATATTTTAGTAAAACCTGTGATGGACTAGTGACCTGTCCAGGGTGTACCCCGCCTCTCGCCCATTGTAAGCTGGGATTGGCACCAGCCCCCCCGCGACCCCGTTCAGGGACAAAGCGGTAGAAAATGGATGGATTTTAGTAAAACCACACAACAGCTCCAGTTTACAAAGTTGGATTTGATCCAAACTAAACACAGCAAATCTGCACAAACACCTCATACAGCTGGAGAGCTGATGACATTTACGAGCTCACTGTACAGGTAGGGTGCACCTCACTGAGGATATCTGGTGTTAGGGAGCACCTCACTGAGAAAATCCCTCTAAACTTATGAGATAAAGCTGAAATGTGCAGGAACAAATAGCTTATGAAACACCTGCTTTATATATAACAGCAGCCAAAAATAAATCCACAACATTGTAAGAGACGGACAACTTTAGTTTATTAAATAATCCATTTAAACTTGCCATGCATTATTCATCTTTGCTTGTATTTCCTTTAAGATGTCCTAACACAGTTAGTTTAACACTCAAAAATATAAAAACTGCAAGTTAAAGCAGATTTAACTGATAAGAAAGGATACAACATGAGACTTTTTTGGCTTATGCAAACATTTTGATTTGATCACATATGAGTTCCAGTAATACAAGTTTGAGGTGATGATGTAACACAGTTGGTTCTAAGCATCTTATCTCTTGGATTGGATGCATTCATCCCCCCCCCCTCTCCCAGTGACACGTAACATCCTGTGTTTATCTGCAGCGCTGAGGTGCTATACTGGGATCAATATTCCAAAACGGGCATCTGATGAAAAGAAAAGTGAATGCATAAAGAGGGAAGAGTGTCTCGCTTAAAGAAAACTAAATCTATCCTCATTTGGGAAAGCTCAGAGCCCGTTGTTATTCAGAGAGGGCCCTGGAGGAAGGCGCTAATGACCTCGACACGGCTGACCCAATCGATGGCGGGTTTAAAAGCAGAAGAAGAGGCAGGGCAGCATCCTGGGAGCGGGTATAATAAGAGGGATACCTCTGATGTGAGAAGTGTGCTGCTAGTCCTGATTTAAACCTAGCAGCAGCTGTATTCGACCCGCACATTTACATGATCTAACTGAAGCAGAAGGAATCGGTTGCAGTTTGTTACTTATGCCACTAGATGTCCCTACATCCTTTAAACAGAGGTGAATAATCCAGGTACCAGAAAGTAAAAGTCCTGCCATGATTTGGATCTACCTGTACTTTTAGATCAGGTGTTTGCACAAACAGGCTCGTATGGCAGATGAACTGTGCTCATCACACTGAAGATGACATTCGGCATCTTTTTTAGGGCAATAAAAGCATTATAAATGATCTGCAATGTGCTTTTCCATGAGCATAAAAAGAAAACTGCATTTGGGGACTCCCTCATGGTTCAGGCGCATGGGGGAGGGTAGGAGTCCCACAAGACCCAGCTGGCACATTGACAGCCAAGCAGGAGGGTGTTTGAACCCCATGCACATGGGACATCTGACTGTTATCAACTCCTGTGGGATAAAGCCATTACGGCAGAGCCAGTAAAGCTGATTAAGTCTCTTGTGTCTCCACCGAGCCAGAGAGAGCCACAGCGGACATGCGCGATCAAGTTTGAAATAATACTCTCATCAGTGGCATGCAAATAAACCTCAATGTAGAGAAGGAAGAGAGAGGCTGCACATTTCTTTTGCTACATCAACTCTTTGCCTGCCACATCTTCTCCTTAAAGGGTTAGAAGGGGGATGAAGCTTCATTAAAATCTTTATGCAAATGCATTAAACTTATTTACATAAAGACAAATAGTCTAAAGCCTACACAGGTTTGTGTGCCTCTGTTGTGTAAACAAGCTTAAAAATGGAGGAAATTTAGGGTTGAACTGCATCCGAGTACAATCTGCTCACATCATTACAGGACAGATGTAAGTCTCTCCTAAATCCAACAAGATGTTGAGCCTTTCTGTCAAAACACACACACACACACAGAAACAATATACAGAAAAAAGCCTCAGTAAATTAAAAAGGAAGCACGAGGATGAAGCCAGAATTAATACAAATCTGATCAATAAAAGGTCAATTCAACAGGGATGACAGGGAGAATTAAACAGATGACATGATGGATGGCCCATATGGCGCTGTCTTTTTAAAGCAATGAGAATTTATGGATAAAAGTCAGCATCATACCTTGAGGTAGTCATTTTCTGATCTTAAATCTTCTATTTCCCGCAGCAGGTCTTCCTCCTTCACATCCTTGGTGCCTGGCAGTTTGAATTGTGCGCTTGTGGAGGGTTTGTGTTTGTCTCCGTGCGACCCCGGAGCGCACTGAGCCTGAGACATGCTTCCCTTGGCGGCGGAAGCCTCGCTTGTGCGCGACGGAGGATCAGCTGTCGCCCCGGTCACTCCTGCCCGCGGAGGATTATCAGCAACCAGCTGATCTCTGTCGCTGGAGCCGGTACCGGACTCCGCGTCACTACTAGCGGCCGGTGCCGCCCTCTGCTCGTCCGACAGCGGCTCGGACGGGCAGTCCGACAGGTCTGAGCTGCTGTCGGTCTGGCTGACCCGACCGAGATGCGCCCCGGTCGGCACACGAATCGGGGATCCATGGCTGAGAGGGCTTGGAGAGCCCGGGGCTATTTTCCCCTTCTTGCCTTTGGTGAGGACCGGACTGCCGGTGGTGTCCGGTTTGATGATGCTGGCTGCTTTGGGCTCAGCTGCCGCGTGCTGAGGCACCTTTGTGGGCTTTTTCGCGGCGGTAGATTTGGTGCTACTTTTTGCCGCGGCTGGCTTCTCTTTCGTCCCGGTTGTATTGCGTCTGGAGCTGCGGTTTGGATGGGCTAAGGACACTGTGGTGGGCTGCTGCTTGCTGAGTTTGGGGGATTTGGGGACGATGGCAGGTGGTTTGGTGGAGCGGGAGTGCACATCCTTCAGGAAAGGTCTCGCCGGGGAAGGCGCACGGTTCAGTCTCTTCTTCTCCGGTTGTTGGCTCTGCGGTTTGGTGTCGCTGCCAGAGCCATTGGAGCTCTCCATTATACACCGACACCGGCGGCTGGACGGTGGTGAAGGAAACGTTCAACCCACAGCACCGCGGAAAATGTCAGGCGCGCGCCACCAGGTTTCTCTACCTTCTTCCTTATGGGTTTATGGATGCGCATCCTGCGTCGCTGTGGGGTTTTTTTTCACTCCATCCTTGCTGCATTCACCAGGTTGTCATTGTAGTCCCCTCTGCCTGCAGAACCTTCAGAGAAAACGCTGCAAGGAAATAAGGATTACTGGCACGGACGGTATGAGTGACAGGTTGCATCTGCAGACAGGGCTTGTTGGGCGCAAGTTGAGGAAAACAGGAGTCAGTTATATCGGATGTGTTTTTCCTCTGTCGCCGGGGGTCTTCATCCGTCCTTCGCTGGATGCTTGTGTATTCGACCCCCCCTTGTCTTGTACTCCTTCCTATCTGACATGGAAGATCTGCAATCGCTGCGGTGAGACTCGACGCCCGTGATTTTATGCGGTGCGCATGCGCAGTTGTTCGTACAAGTACCCGAGCACACCCCTTGATTTCTCCGGGACGAGGCGGGACAAGGTCTGGCACGCGCATTGATTACACACTATTGGCTTTTAAACACCTTACATATATGTAGTAATTGGAACAAATATACACAACTCGTCATGGAAACTGTTTTGTACCTTAGTAAGATGTTAAACGTCTCTTCCACGTCATCTTGGAGGACATCTGAGAGTCTTCAGGTCCAATTAAAAAAATATATATATCCACAAGGACAAATAAAAGGAAATCTAGTAATAAATATAGACATCTTTAATTGCATTTCATTAGTTCAAGAATGCCACAAGTTATAAATACAACAAATCTGCTTTAAACATGCCAAAACTTTTCAAAGACTTATGACAGGTTTAATACAAAGTACAGTCTTCCATCTGAAAGGATACACGTTGCAAATAAAAGAAGTCTTTTTTATGTATATTCAAACACTGAGTAGTATAAGGCTTGTCTAATAAAACAGGGTTAGTGCTAAAAAGTCAGGAGATATATGAATGGCTTCATTCCAAAAACAGAAGAAAGGTATTCACACAGGCCGCCTCGATGTTTTATATGCAACACACATGTGTTATATATATGTGTAGAAGCACCAACACTTCCAAACACAGTGAAAATGCAGCAGATCATCTTTATGCAAAGATCTTCTTATTGCAAGATGTCTTTAGGTAACAGCAATAGCATCGCTTTCTTTTCCTTTTGGGTTTGAAACCGTTCATCTATTAAAGAGTACGTAATGTGCCTTTTTAAAGTCCCCAGAAGCTTAAACTTAATATAAAAAGTCAGCTGGAGTCTTTGCAGACCAGGTCCGCTGAGTTCACCTCAGCATAGAACAGACACACTCACAGTGCTACACTGCTAATTTTGCAACAATATGCCAACAAAAGAATAAAATGTTGTTAATTTCTATGAACACAGGAGGGATTTATTACATGTGCAAGCAAAAGGACATCTTTGTGCTGGTCCATTAAAACAAGTCAAAATAGTTGAAAACCTCTGCAAACCACTGTTTCCTTTAATGTTTCCTCACATCAGTGTCTGAGATGCAATACTGTGCAGGCAGAACGGTATAAAATACAGTTTATGTCCAGAGTCACTGCAGATTCCAGCCTTTAAAAAAACAAGCCAAACACTGAACGTTTTGCATCTTCCCACTGCCACTAGTGTTTCCGAAACGCTTCAGAAGGGTGGGTTGTCTGCACTCTGTAACTTCACCACAAGATGTCACTACACCCAACACACCACAACTCAAAACAAAGCAGGTCTGTTATCAGAAGCATGTGCAGCCACGAGTCCATCAAAGTTTCCTGAGTCATTCAAACACTAAACAAACCTTCTCACCCCTCAAACCAACCTTCTCTGATGTCTGGCATCAGAGGATACGCTGAAAAGATATTATCAATTAAAACTACGTGTAACAGCTCGTCTCCTTTCCCTCTGCTAAGCCAGTAACACACTGAGAATTCCTCTTGTTTAAACACATTGCTAAAAGACTCCATTACCCATCATCCCTTGCACATCCCACTTACAGAACTGCTGAGGCAGCTGGTATCTTTGTTAGTGCGTAACGTTTAACTTTGTGCATGTCAGCTTTACCAGAAAGATGGATTGTAGTGCAAAACATTACAAACTCTACGCATTTTAATCTACCGTTAGCCGTTTCCATTAGCTATAACGATCCTTCATCATATCATATACCTTCTGCTGGCCACAAACGTTGCATCTTGTCCAGTTGGGACAACAACACACCTTATTTATATCATGTGCTTTTCTTTACCCCAAGTCAACATGTCACTTAATAAGTATGTTATAAAACTCGTGTACCTGTAGACCCAGAGGCGAGCAGATGTCCTGCTCAATTTGAAACAAGCGTGATGACAAAATAAAAAATAAGCAAATAAGATATAAGGCCTTCAATAATTTCTCCTCCTCAGAAAATGTGCAACTGCTACCAGGAGGCTCTCTACTTGGAAGGCACCTGTAGTGCACAGCTAGCCTAACCATCTGAGCAATGAGGTAGTCTGGGTCAAGTGGAGAACAGGTGGTAGGTAGAGGGTGATTCTCCAAGCCGAAGTGTTAGTGTGCTGCAAGCAGGAGGAAAAACAGGGGAGGAAAATACTGCTTCTTTCAGAGTCCATGCATCATTAAAGCAGCAAATTGCTGCTGTGTGCTGCCCCCTGGTGGCCAGATGGATACACTGCATGTGTGTGTGCTTTATGTAAAATGGATGATTTTAAAGGAGGGGGCACTCTCATTCTCAGCAACAGCGCATGCGAGGAGGGGGCAACTCCGGTGGCACTTCCGGTTCAGGCTGCAGGGATAGCACACTGTTGGAAAGCTCTTTATTGGGAACTTCCAAAGGCATCTGCGGGATGAAAGAAAGTCACGTCAGCTCGATGAAGCATCCGGATCTGCTTAACGTACAAACACCAAACAATGTCTACAAAAACCAAAGAAAAACAGAACAGATGTGTCTGTTACTGTCACGCTTATTTGGCCCAGAGACACTCTGTCCTGTTGGTGAGTTTTGGGGGGAAAGCCCAGGTCAGGAGGCCGTATTTTATCATACCCTGCATGTTTAAACCTCTAAATATCTGTCTTCCTGATTAATTCCACCGCTTTATTTCCACCTCTCTGTCTCAGACATCCCAGGTCTTCATCATAACACATCAACTCTCTTTAGGTTTTCTCTGCAGCAGTCAAGTAAGCAGAGCAGCCATGACAACAATGTCATGAATTCTGTGTTCATTAAATGCCGTAGCTTGTTTTGCCGCTATAAACACACACCTACGCACTGTAGGAAGGAGCCATAATGCAGCCGAGGTTTCTTTCTGATCTGTGCTGCAGCTTGAAGTCATTTTCTGCAACGTTCAGAGGAAAACACTGTGCAGATTTTTAATTCTGCAGAAAAGTTACAGAACATAAAAATGCATTTATTCACAACACTTTGTCTTTTTGTCTCGCTTCCATCAGGTTGCTGTTTTCAGATAAGTTGAACTAAAGTTCTCCTATGAGACAGTAAAACACAGCAATATGAACCGAAGTGGCTTATCGTTACACTGTAACCACATGGGACTGTAAAGAAAGGATTTAAATGGTCCTGTAACTGCCTCGCTGGTCATTCTGAGTGAACTCATGTAAACTCCACTCAGTACGTCTGTAAAAGTTCACGGAGGATATCAATCATCCAAAGTACGGAACCATTAATATTTAATTAAATATCTAGTAAGAAGTTTTCTAAGCGGACACGACTGAACAAATGACATTATAGAATGTAATAAAACACACTAACCTTGCTGAGGATGTCGTCCACCAGCTTGAGGAAAATCTCATCCACATTAAAGTTATCCTTGGCACTAGCTTCGCAGAAGCGCATTCCACTTATCCGAGAGGCAAACTGTAAAATGATGAAGGCAACGAGAGCTTAGTGTCAGTAAAAAGCAAATCGATCCAACTTCACAAAAGCTCACAGTAAGCTGCAGCTGTGCCAGATGTGATCTGCATCACATCAGCATCTATGAGGAGGGATAATCCATATGAAGCAGAAGAAAACGTGTAATTCTACATTGTATGTGAGACTTTGCGAGCTCACCCTCTCTCCTTGTTGTCTGGAGATGATGCGATCAGTCTCGCAGTCCAGCTTGTTCCCGACCAGCAGAAGCTCCGCTTCCTCTGAGGCGTACTGACAGGAAACGGAGAGCAGAGTGGAACAACATCAGCCGTTTCATTACACCAGGTGGATTTTCACCTTCTTACAGGTGATGGAATACACAGTCTGTGAAACGTGTAACCCACTTTCCCCGGGGACCTCCTTCATGCATCTACCACCAACCCCTCCCCTGAAATCATGCCTGGCTTTATGCTTTCATTAGCAAACGTCCATCAGCAACACAGGTTAAAATAAAACCATATCAGTAAATCATCTGCACCGTGGTGTTTCTCAGGTGCACGAGGTATTAAAGAGCCAAGTTACCAGGATAGAAGTGAACTACTCCACTACTGTACGTCCACCAGCTCACTGATTTCACTGAAACCAGTGAATGAACTAAAAGCTTGCCGGATGCACAAGGTGTGGCCTGCCAAGCAGCTTCTGCTCTTACTTAGGAAACATAGAGTTTTATAGACAATACTGATTCCCTCGTTGGAACCTTTTAAAGAAAAAAAAAAAAACACTGAGCTCCTGTCTGGCTCGGTCTGATGCCCAACGTCAAACCGAAATAAATACACCCTTACCTGTCTGTGTGGCTCTCTTTGTAACAATCACACAGGCTCAGTAAAAGTCCAAGCCCTGTGGACCCCTGTGCTCTTTTTAGGGCACATTTTTGGGAAGAGGGTTGGTCAGAAGACTTACCAAACTAAATCATCATTTCATACAAGCCTCACAGACATTTCAGATGTTTAAAAGTTTCCTCTTCTTACAGCAGGTTCTAGTGCTGTTCAGCAATAACACTTATGATACACTCCCATCACACTCCTTATGCTTGAGGCATTTACTTGGAAGCAGGAGCTATAAAACACTTATATCTTATTATACTGTATGTTTATCTACCTTGTCTATCATTTTCATCCACTTGGGTAGGTCTTCAAACGTCTCTTGTTTTGTAATATCGTATACGAGCACTATTCCCTTGGCTCCTCTGTAGTAAGCCGATGTGATGCTGTTGAACCTCTCCTGGCCTGCAGTGTCCCTGCAAGAAAAACATGTGACGAAATAAAAAGTCATGTGAGTGACGTCGCACATTTCCTTCAACCATAAATGGATCGTTAATTTGATTTATTTGTTATTCTTTTAAGATTATGATCACTATCAAAAAGAGGAAATGTAAAGTGAGTTCTGTGGGAGCTTTAGTTAGTTACAGTAGCTAAAATCATTTTCCAAAGAGTTTGTGGTTTCCTGAAGGCAACACTGAATCACTCGTTGTTTGAGCTAAATCTGGTGGACACGTTATCTCACATTTATTCTCATTTAGAAATAAAAAACAAAGAAAAGAAACTTTTGATTTGATCAAAAAAGAGACTTTTTTCAGCTTGATCATGCACAGTTATGAACCAATTACGCAAAACTTCAAATCAGGATGTGCTCGTATCAGCTGTAATAAAGCGAACTACAAACGGAGCAAACACTCGCCTAGAAATTAATCTGCTGCATTTCTTAGATTAACTCTTAAATTTTCCTGACATGATTCAGACGCTCAGCCGAGCCTGGATTAAAAAGCAAGACAAGCAACAGTCACAGTGCGGTGTCACCGTACCTTCACACAGCTCTCCCTTCCCCATGTGAGTCACAGTCAGCCTTAATGAGCAGAAGGGTGGACAAGAGACAGCAGCACAATGGCGGGGTTAGGTAAGGCTTGGGCGCAGTAGCAGCGAGATGATGAGAACATTTCAGCGTGAGAGACTGATGACAGCCATCCAGATCGGACAGACCGAGGATGGCCGGAGGAGTGTGGTCAACATGGGGGTGTGATGAAGGGTGGAAGGGGTGTGAGTTGATAGGAAGATGGAGGAGTGTTAATGAAATAAGCATTGCATTTCACACATTTCAGCAAAGCTCAGTCACAAAGTGCATAAAAAGGAGTTGTGGGAGTTCCCACCTTTTGTCATGTTTCAGCTCTTAAAACATGCAGTTTGCATTTTTTACACACAGTAACAACAAAAACAGGTTGTTATTTTAGTTTAGTGAATTTATTCAATGTGAAAGATTTACTAAACACAAGTATTCATCCCTCAACTTGTGCAGGTTTTACATCTAAAGTGTGTTTATGTTTACAAATCTCCTGTTTTCTGCCAGTCGCAGCATCCTCTGAGGCCAGCATCATATTCACAACCGGTCAAGTGACTAAAACTACCTCTATGAGAAGAGAACGAACCTGAAACTGCGACACGAAGGAAACTTTATCCTTTAGGCTGCGGTGGACAGCAGTTTTTAACAAGCATTATCTTAGACAGCGTAACTAGAATAAAACGAGCTGATATAGAACAATCTCATCCTTTTTATTAAAAACACTGAAGCATCTTTCTTTCAGAAAGCGTTAAACATGTTCAGTTATGAAGGAAAATATTTTAATTTCTCCTTTGGTAAGAAACTAAACAAAATGAACAAGATGGGGAAGGGAGAAGGAAAAAACTATACTATAGTGCACATATGTTCCTTTATGTATGTATTAAGACTGTTAATATGGAGACCTCTGCAGACAGTATATATCTGAATGCATTTTAACAAGAGTCTAAAATACAGCAAAAGCCAGAGCATGTAAATGGATCTTAACTTGAACAAATAGAAACACATGCCGTTATGAAGCCTTTCTAACCGTACCTTTGTTTATGGGTTGTCTCTTACTGGTGGGGTAGTAATTATTTACCAAATACGATTAAGGCCTAGTTGAAGTCACAAGACGCAAGTAAAGACATAACCAGATTAAATAAAACTTCCTTGTTTGTGACGATCAGTTTGAGCAATAAAAGACACCTCATTCAGGACTTCTGACGCGCCGCACACATCCGATTTCTTAACACCGTTTTAAAATTACGATGAAAAAATGCAGCTCAATGTCGTTATCAAGTTCAGTAATACTAATGTGACTTCACTTAAAGCTGTTAAAAGGTTTAATATGAAGTGGAACATAAGAGGTTATAACGGAAAACTAGTGATATGAAGATTTCCAATTAAATCTGATAATAACGTGCAAATAAAATCAATATACTAATTTAATTTGAACCATAACAGTTCAGCAGGTGTGTCAGGTGGGGGATGATGGAAAAAGCAAAGATTTAATCAAAACAAGAACATCTGTAGCACATGCAAAAGTTTAGAAAGCGACTAAATGATTGAGCTTCTTCATGTGGGTATATCACATTCAGAGGCTCAAGCTGTTTACACACCGAGCAGAAACAGCTTGAGATATCTGTACAGGGCTGCAACATGCAGCCGAAGCCTGTAAGATACATGTGCGAGCCCTGCACAGTTCATCTGTACATGTACGCTTTGGTTGCACGACTGTTAGAAAGCTTAAAACAAGGACAGAGTCAGAGTATAAAATCACATAAAAGACTTATTTTGTTTTTATGTGTTTTCATATGTGTACAAGAAGGTACTGATTCAAAGCGGAAGAAAAAACATAAAGGGAATTAGATACTCTAATTATTCAGGAATTAAATGACTAGTAATTTCAGAAAGCATGAAGAGGATGATAAAAACAACAACAAACAATGTGCAAAGCAGAGACACAGATTAGATATGAGCTTGTGTTAGTGGAAGCTGCATGGTGGCATGACAGAGGAAACACATCATGGAGGAAAATAAAGGGTTTGAACCAGTTACTTACCATATCTGTAGTCTGATCTTCTTCCCTCTCAACTCAACTGTCTTTATTTTGAAGTCAACTCCTGAGATGAATCACAAACAAACATGTAAACAAAAACATCTTTTGCTGCTTTGGGCTTTAGTGGAGTAAATCATTTCATTTCAGTAGACTTTACCACAGTTTTAGGAGATTATTTTTGGGTATTTTATATTTTTAAATCCATCCTAACTTCACAACAAACTAAACGAGGCGGTCAAATTATTTAATCTGTGACATCTGATCTAAGGAGCGGGATATCAATGAGGCATGGCTGTGTCATGGGAATGACCGGAGCTCTGGCACAGCAGCTGCTTGTGTGTGCAGCTATTTTAGGACTGGACACTATGGCTGCACTGGTCACAGGACTGTTTACCCAATTCTGCACACAAATATCTTATTACTTTATGCCTAAAGATACCATAGCAAAGCACAGCAATATCTTTGCTTAGAAAAGATACCATCAGAGATTTATAATAATAGTCTATGCAGAGTCACATTTGTGATTATGGAAAATACAACTGGAAATGACTTCTGAACAGACTGGTCTTTGCTACATTAGGAAAAATAGCATTAGGAAAATGCTATTCTGGAAATAATCCTTCAATAATATTTTTTTAAAGACCCATATCTCATAGTGTGTTTATTAATCTCTCCAGGAACTCCTTTAAACACCTTATAATGTGCGAAAAAATGATAGTTGTAGAAAATATGAGTTACGTCGTTGCAACATGACTATTGTTAGAATAACAATGTTAATGTTAATTTTAGCTCTAGTTAGCCAGCTCTAGCTATTAATTTACCTTTTTATAGTCCTGTTAAACAGCTAAACATGTTTCCTACACCCATCACATGTTGGTTTAAATGCGTTTCCCAGACAGCAGCAGGAGCTCTGCCATTTGGATGAATTACAAGTAGACAAAAACAAGTCCGCGTCATGTCCTCACCTACGGTCGACTTGCAGGCTTCACAGAAAGTGTCGTCGGTGAATCTTTCCATGAGACTTGTTTTTCCAACACCGCGGGAGCCAATAATAATAATCTGTAGTTTGAAGTCAGCGGGTCTAGGAGGCATCTTCCTGCGGCGTGACTGAGCCCCCATCGCTGGGGACGAGTTTGCGGAGCCCCCGCCGCCACCGGCGGCCCTCCGCGGTATATCATATCTGGGATCCATTAGTAATTCCACATTTGTTATTACAGAAAGAACAGACAAACAAAACCTAGCGGTTAAATAAAAGATTACGTTTGCGACTTCTAACTTTCTTTTGCGTTTGAAGAAGTTTGATAAAGTTTGCTGCTTGCCGAGAGTTGTTGTTGTTCAGCCATTAGAGAACACGACCGTGACGTCATTTCCGCTTCCGGTTATGGGACATTTTCTATGTGGAAAAACTTTTTAATTGGTAAAGCATGATGCCAGTTAATAATTATATTCAAATTGTTTCAGAAAATAACCCACAATTGTATCCTTGCAAATAAAAACGTTTTATGATGGACATCCTGTATCATTTCAACAGTTATGACAACAGTTATGTGCAAATTAAGAGCTGTATTCCCTCCCAACTTTAAACTACTACTACTTTACTACTTTACTATTTATTCAAATATTACACACTTTATGTTCTGGAGATTTTCTATGAAATAAGGAAACACAGACAAACTCATTTCTGCTCATTGCATGACACATGTGTTGACACACAACACTGTAAACTAGAGAAAGATCAAGAGACCTAACTTTAGACTATGGATTACAGTCTTAAATAATAAAAGTAAATATTAATCATTTTTAATTGATGTGGACAGCTTTCTTTAATTTATTGACACAAATGTGTAATCTTTAATCTATTGAATTCTTGCATCACCTCACATCTCATTCCGGTTTATATAACTGTTTTAAAAGAGGTTTAAGGTGCTAAAGTGAACAAGGGGGATTATTTCTTAAAAGCCTTCAAAGTTAAACTGAAAGGTCTTATTTCTCAATGCATTTACAAACTTGTCCAATACCAATTTCTTCATTGGTTTCACGGTGCATTGCTTATAAAATGTAGGCCCAAATGTGTGTGTAGTTTTAAAAGATATTGAGATATTGATTATTTGAGTATTTGTGTCTCTTATTATCATAAGTGGACATAAGCACTTTGGTGTTTTATCTATTCAACAAGAATACTTTTATTTATTTGCTTAATTAAAAAGGAAAAAGATTTAGAGATAGTCATGGGTACACAATGATATAGACATGCATTATGCACCCAACTATCAGAAACACCCTGAAAAGCACAGGAATGCTCCTATTTTTTGAGACTTTTATTTACATGACAATTATTTTTCAAGTATTGTCTACTTTGCTATTCTTTGTTCTGTCATTATGGTTAGTTTTATTGTTTAATTTACTAGAGCAGACTGCTTGGTGGTGTATTTATTTACAACTAAAAGGATTTGTATTTTATTTTTTAACTTGGTCAGGACCATTCTTCATAAAATTAACTCTTTTTTTCTACATTTCAGTTTTTCTTTTATTTTCTCTGCACTTCTAATTCCCGAAGCCTAAAAGAAGCTTGTTAGATTTATTGGGGATACTAAATTAAACCCAAACGAATTTACAGAAACAAAAACAAACAATAATTTTGATAAATCACAAGAATTTGTTCGCGTTTTCATGTGTCGTTTGTCCTCAGCGGCACCCGTAGCCTGCGACACCGGATGACGTATCAACAGAGGAGGAGTTTTTGTTAATCCAAACATCGACAAAAAACACTCAGCCATTTATCGATAATATACCCGTTTACTCCAGCGATTAATCAACAGTATGGCAGCCCAAAAGATAAACGAAGCTCACGAGCACATAGCCAAAGCGGAAAAATGGTGAGTCGCTTGAATGCTGCGAAGGAAACACCAATTTGTGTTACTACAGATTTTAGCTAGCATTAAGGCCACTGTGGCATTTCTGTAGAGAGGTTATGCGACATAAACTAGGAATGGTTTTGTTATTATGGGTAGATTTGTGTCTTATTTGTCTTCATCATTAACCCAGGATCATCTGATTCTGGTTGCTTAACCCGCTTGTAACTTTCATCATGATGTTTCTGTAGCCTAAAGACAAGTCTGACCAAGTGGAAACCTGATTTTGACAGTGCTGCATCAGAATATGCCAAAGCAGGTAAAGCATAGTTTTTACTGGAACTGAAAACTGGTGTGAATACTTGTCAGAGTCCCAGTTTACTATTAACTGGTTTCTTTCTGTTTGCAGCCGTCTGCTTCAAAAATGCAAAGCAGTATGAGCAAGCAAAGGATGCTTACCTGAAGGAAGCGGAGTACCACACAGAAAACAAAGCGTATCCTCACTAAAACCAGACACAAATAACTGAACCAGATCCGTTTCTCATTCCTTTATATGCTGTCAGGACAACTGAATGGGTGCAGTTAAAGGTGCAAGCATGAATAAAAATGACTGTTCTTACTTAAATCTTTGCTGTGACAACCTTCATCACAGTTTTTACATTCTCAGACAGGCTTTGTTGTAAGTCAGGCATGTCCAGCTCTGGTTGTGCAGAACTTCATACGCTGTTGGATCCATTAAATCTGAGTCTGGTGTGTTGCAGCAGTGATACATGGAAAACCTGTATAGTCTAAAGTTATGACTTTTTGATAATGACCTGATTTAATACTTTTTGAGGATAGATTGTTGCTACTAAATGACAGACATGTACCTTTTAGTCATGACCTTTGTGTACAAACTTGAGGAAGACTTTCAGTAATATTCAGCAAATCATTGGCATCTTGAAGGGTGTTTTAAAGATTTTATCTGGATATTTGAGGCTTTTTATTCCATTCCTATTCAAGCTGATCCCATACTTTCTTAAAAATGTACAAGTCTAGGCTATGTTGGGGATTTATCAATTCATAAGCCCTGGTACCACAGATATTCAGTCCTTGTGTCATGTGGCAGCCTTTTCTCCCCGTTTTCCTTCATTAAAAAGGGTTTTAGACAGGCATCCTAGCATTGAAACATTCATGACGGGCCTTCATTGAATGCCAAATAGATTAAAAGAAGGGTAAACAACAAAAATACATGATCTGACAATGTTCAGACACAAGCTTTGGAGGAAGATTATTGAAGAGAAGCAACAAATGTCTGAAGAAAAACTTGAAAATCATTACTTATATATGGCTCTAGCGTTTTGTGATGTGTATTTTAAGCACTCTGTTAGCATAATTTCTAACATTTTCTTAGAGAGTTTTTATTTTATATGATTAAGAAAATAATATGTTTCTTAGTTATAATAAAAACTAATCAAATGCACTCCTGCTGTACCCACCAGTTGTTTCCTTAACCTGCTATTCAGGCTTTTTCATGCTGCAAAGTGAGTATCCTGTTCTATATGATAGAATCAAGTGCAAAGGTAAAATCCTTGTTTATGTTTATTGCTTATTTTTTTGCCCACAGGGCCATTGAGCAGGCAGGCATGATGATGAAGGTAAATCCTGCAGTGAGGGCTTTGTAAAAAAGATGTAAGCAAGTTGTGTGCATGGCTGTTGGAACTTGTCTGTATTTTTGCTGAACCAGGAACAAAAGAAAATGCCAGAAGCCATCCAGTACATAGAGAAAGCCTGCATGATGTACATGGAGAATGGGACTCCTGACACTGCTGCAATGGCTCTGGACCGAGCGGGAAAGTAAAACGGACACATTATTATGTCTTTTTTCTGCTTTTTACAGATGGAAGATGTTGTACTTGACCTGGTTTACTTATTATGCATGTTGTAATTCATTTTTTTTTTTGCTGTATTTCTTTAGTTGCAGTTTCAATAAAACACATGCTCAGATGACTTTCCTCTAAACTAAAAGCCCTTTTTATCTCCTCAGACTGATAGAGCCTATAAACCTGGAGAAAGCTGTTGACCTGTATCAGAAGGCAGCTGGTGTGTTTGAGGTGTGTTAACAGAAGCTGAACAGCCTTCCTGCATGGATGTTTTCTTAGCTCATAGGTTCTCATTTTCCTGCTGCAGAATGAGGATCGCCTGCGTCAGGCAGTAGAGCTGCTGGGTAAAGCATCTAGACTCCTCGTCAGGTTAAAAAGGTAAAGGAAGAGAAGGCTTTTTCTCATTATTGCCATTTCTTGTCACTTTTCTTTGTGCTTTCTAAAAACTACAACAGAAAATTGTGTATGATGTCGGTAAATTACAAACAACCTGCTTTCTGGTCTCGTCTTTCAGGCTGGATGAGGCTTCAGTTGCTCTGCAGAAGGAAAAAAACATGTACAAAGAGATTGAGAACTTCCCCATGTGCTTCAAGGTGGACCAGCTTGTTGTTTCACACAATTAAAACTTAATTTATAATCATTTGAAATGTAGATTATTGAGCTTCCTCTCAACTGAATACTGCCTGGTTGATTTATGTTCCTCTGTTCATTAACACAACACAGCAGCACTGTGTGGAAATGGAAGATCAGAGCTAAGCAGCCTGGATTATTAAGGACGTACACAGACAACGTAAAATAAAAATATGCTCTCCTCCTCAGAAAACAACTGCTCAAGTGCTGATTCATCTTCACAGAGGCGACTATGTGGCAGCTGATAAGTGTGTCAGAGAAAGTTACAGGTATGATTGTTTAAAACAGGAAACGTCCTGTTTCCAAGTCAAACATTTGTCCCAGAATCTGTTGGGATGTTGTGGTTTATTTGCAATTACAATAACTTGCTACCACATAAACCAATAATTATGACATGAAGTGTTAATTGATCCCCATCAGCCTGCCGGGCTACAGTGGAAGTGAGGACTGCGTTGCCATGGAGACACTGCTGCAGGGCTACGACGAGCAGGATGAGGACCAGGTGTACCGTGTGTGCAATTCACCTTTGCTGAAGTACATGGACAATGATGTAAGTACCGATGACGCAGTCGGAAGTCCTTTTTAACTCCTCGTTTTAAGTAAAAAATAATGGATGCCTTTTTCTCCCACACTGATACTTGATACCCACACTGGAGCCCAACAGCTCATGCTGCGGTCGTCTCTCACTGCGGTATATCCCCGCTCTGGAAGCTCCAGAGCGGGGATAAGCCAGCGGCGCGAGACGGTCGCAGCATGAGAGACCCACATCTTAATAAAAACAAAGAAATGGACTCTAAGAACAGTTGCTCAGTGTTGCTCAGTGTTTCCTGGCTTTATTGTCACATGTGGAGATTCAAAGTAAATTAAACGGGACAAATTGGACAAAGTCTGTGTTCAAGATACTGGCGAATGATCCACAGCAGGAAATAGGATCAGAAATACAAATAGGATTGCGAAAATGCTGGTTGCTTTTGGATCGCTCATTACCGCGGTGTCCCAGCTTTCTCTCCTGATCTATAAAATCTATTTAAGCTTTTATCATATGCTGAGCAGCTGATCAAGCTGATCGAGACGGCCGCGGGTTCCACAGCGGGGATTTACCGCGGCGAGAGACGGCTGCAGCTACAAATGGCGCCTTGATCAGCTGCTCAGCATAGATGTGGGTCCATGTTTCAATGCTATTATTTTGGCCAGGTAGCCCCGCCCCCAGCTGCGGACGCAAGCTGCGTGAACCGGTTCTCAACTCTGACCCAGCAACGAGGTGGTGCCTGGATTGAACCAGTTTTGAGAACCAAGAGCCGTTGCTCAGGCGGTGGAAAACCAAAGAATTGGTGCCTAATCTGGCTCTGACTCTGAACTAGCACGGGAACCAGCCTGGTCGAAAAAGGCCCTGAAAGGGTTGAGCCAGAACCCTTTGGTTCCGGTCCTTGTGGTCTATGATCCTGCAGCTTTTAGTGTTTCCTGTACAGCAATGATTCAAATATAAAAGGTTATGCAACAGCCTATGAATGAGTCAGGTGTGTTGGAGCAGGGAAAAGCCTGCAGGATGGTAGATAGCAGGACTACTAGGCCACAGTATGAGGAACCATTCAAGTGACCATAATTCCTCAGAATTTACACCTTGTGGATTCGCATCACTTAGAAACACAGGGTGAGACTGGATAATCCAGTAGCTGAAATGGGAATATGTTGCTCAGCATTTATATGGATAGACTGATGGACCTTCCCACTTGTCACTGACATCACAAGAGCACAACAGTATGAGGAGATTATGAGGTCTTAATCTCACAATCTTAATCTTTTTTCCCCCCTGTTCATTGTATTTGCCCCAGGTTGGGTTTTTTGTTGATGCCAGCACTTTTCCTTAAATTTAATTTGTCAAGAAGTGAAACTGCTCTTCATCACATCAGAGTGGAAGGCACCGGGATGAGCTCTAATACCTAATGGCACATTTTCTCCCCCGTCAGTACGCCAAACTGGCCATTTCCCTGAGGGTACCCGGAGGAGGAGGAAAGAAGAAGAAGGCGGCTGCTGCTCCACAAGGTGGCGCTGGAGGGGCGCCAGCTGCTGCAGCAGATGAGGAGGATGACTATGAAGGTGGGCTGTGTTAGCCTTCAGTCTGCCGTCACCGGTACATCCTCAGTATGTGTGCGAGCTGGAAACTCCATCAGCTCTGACGGCTGTTTGTTTGACCTCTAATGTGCAGATAAAAAACCACACAGCTGTAGTCGGTGTTGCAGAAACGTTTCAGCCTTTTTCATCTCTTATTATTTGAGGTGGATCCTCAGCCTGTTGTATGTACATGTTATTGCTCATCTGTGAAGCTGTACATATTGCTGTTCTTGTGGGTAGTGTAAGACTACTGTAGGTATATTCGAATCAGAAATACTCTAAATATATATATATATATCTAATGAATTGATCGATGTGCAAGTGTTTGTTTGTATGGAGTTAATTTAAATCAGTATTCACGGCTGCTGCCTGGTGAAAATGATACTGGAGCAATATGCAATCGCATCACTGCATGTCTGAAGTAATGATTACCAGTCAATAAACTGAAATCTACAAGTAATTTGTCAATATTCATTCTCTAGGGTGGTACTGTTGTCTGTGGCATATACATTTAAAAAATCTGATGATGCAGTTTTTATCAAACGAAGACAGATTTTTGTGTGTGCTACATGAAAACAACTCTCTCCTGTGTCTTTATTTCCCAGTTTCCCAGTTCAGACCATAAATAAGAATAACTATAAAGACAAAGGGACCATGCAGGGAGGTTTTATGGGCATTTCCTTGTTTATAATGTTTGTGTTGGAAGAGTATTAAAAAAAAAATCTCATTTAGGCTACTTAAGATGATGAAGGGATTGTTTGTTTTTTTATTTATGCTGTTGTCCACTTCTTGTGTACATTTCTGAACTGCACACATATCAATAAACATTTCCGTTGTGTCCCACCTGATGGTTTGTGTACATTTTCTTAAACAAGTTAGCCAACAGATTTTCCATATCAGTGAGTCTAACAGCAGCTGCAGAAGTCTGCACCAAAATGGCCTCTGACGGACATGTAATGATCCTACCAGCTATTTATCGTTGATGAGGCTAATGCTTTCTCTCCCTTAAGCGATGTTTAATGCTCTTGCATTCATATGCTTTTGCGATGCTTCCCATCACAAATGACTCTGCAACGCATGTGTGCATTAGCAGGACTGGACTTGCGAGCTGTGGCTCTGAGTGGGAACAGAACTATAAAGCCAGTACTGGTTTCGAGTTAAGATCAGGCAGCAAATGAGTCATTTCCTTGAGGTTGTAATAATGGCTAAACAATGAAGGATCTCTTCTTTTTCTATTTTTTTCTTTTAACGATACAAGCTGAAAGGAAGGGATTGTAAAATACAAAGATTTGTGATTATGACAACCCACACTAATTTAAAGGAAACCAGGCCTTTTCCTAATCTGACTTTTCTCTTACTCCCTGCAGGTAGAAATTTTCATTCACCCCAGTAAACTGTAAACAGTAAACTTTATTCTCAGAGTTTTGTCTTTAATCTCAGAATTCTGACTTTAATCTCAGAGTTCTGTCTTTAATCTCAGATTTCTGTCTTTAATCTCAGAGTTCTGTCTTTAATCTCAGTCCGACTTTCATGTCAGAATTCTGACTCTAAAGCAGCATTTTTCAACCCTGGTCCTCAGGGAACACTGCCCTGCGTGTTTTGGCCTGAATTAACCCGATTCAGGTTCATTAAATTGCTTGTTAATTTCTCTGCAACTCTTTTAATGAGCCCTTCATTTGAGTCAGGTGTGATAAAATAAGGTTACCTCTAAAACACGCAGGGCTGTGTTTCCTGAGGACCAGGGTTGAAAAACGTTGCCTTAAGCCCTTAATAAAACATTTAGTTCTTTTAGAGAACATGGAAATGATATCAACCAGTAGGTCAATGGAGTAAGATTGCTAAAGGAGCATTACTGAACTTTGCCAGATTTTCTCATTGATATGACCACTAATTCAGGATCCATCCTGCATCCTACCTGTACTCTGAGCTCTCTCCAGACAGTAAAAGTCTGTCAGATGTTGACTCTTGTGTCATCGCTTGCTGCGGTACTCTCTCTTTCTTTTCCTCTCTTCCTTCAGTAATGTCCTCTTACCCATCTGATGAATCATGGTGGCTGTTTAAAAACAGCCATTGTGTTGGTGTATGCCATGTGTAAGGGAGGCCGCACAATACAAAAACTTGGCTTTTGAAAAAAATGGGAATATTTGGTTAAATGTTCCTTGAAATAAGATAAATTATCTGCCAACAGAACAAGAAAATTAGGCTTGTTAAGTATTCCCAAATCAAGTTAAATAATCTTTAAAAAAAACTACCAAGTAAGAAGAATTATCTTACCTTAAAAAAATAAGCAATGTTCTTGATTTAAGATGTTTCATCTTACTTGGATTTCAGTTTTTGCAGTGCAACCAGAAAGAGAGTGGTGAGGTGCTGCTTAGCCTCAGTATTCTGCTGGACAACGATGGCTACATATTATAAAAACTACAATGCAAGAAAAAAAAAAAACCCTAACTTTTATAAACTAGTACACGGGTTGGCAACCCTGGTCCTCGAGGGCCGCAGTCCTGCAACACACCTGACACAGGTGCTGCTAATTAGCAGAGCTTGACATCAAACTCTGCACAAGTCTGCTAATTACCCACTGATCTGAGTCAGGTGTGATGCAGCAGGGAAACTCTTTGTAGCACTGCAGACCTCGAGGACGGCAACGAAGGTTTTACTTGTTGAAGCGCTTGTTTTCCCTGCATCACATTTAATAACTTATTAAAATATATTTTAAAAAGATGAATGAAAATAGAGTATTTCTAGTCATTTATTTGTTATTCTGCAATATTAGGAAAAGATTAAAAAAGTGCCGCCTTGACACCTTGCCACTCACCATTTTGTGCCACATTAATTTTTATTAATTTTATTAGAAGTCTTGGTGAAATGTATTAAATCTCATTTGGTCAGATTATTACATTTTAGTCATGAATTTATGCCTCTGTTTACATTTACCTGTTCCTGGACTAGGATTTGGACTGCTCCACTGAACAACTTTCCACACCTCTTTTCTAAAGTATCTTCCTGTTTTTAGACACACAATACTCAACATCCCTTAACTTACATTATTATGGAAGACCAAGCTGCAAATTCAACATACTTTAAATGAGGTTTTGGGTCAGGACGGTAGCAGGACAATGCCTCTGAGACAGGTCAGGATAAAGATGAGGATAATTTTACTCTGAGCTGGAATGTAGAGCAGAACATCATCTAACATCCAGCTTACATACGTCCTCGCTCTCCAAATAGGCCCAAAACAAAGTGCAAAGCTTTCAGGCTTTCCAGCAGTGAGGTCAGGCCAGTAGGAGGCGATAGTAACTACAATGCGAGCTGGTCTAAGTGGCTGAGCATTAAATCAGAGGAGCCATTTGGGTCTGAAGCACGTTCACATTAGGCCCACTGTGGGACAAATAAATGATTCAGTTCAGTTTTCATCTTTATAAGTAAAATGTGTCCCATTTACACCTTAGCTGAATTACAGTCAAATCAAATTGTATTGGGTAAATGTGTCCAAACATTTTAACTGCTACTGTTTACTCTAAAAGAAACTTTTATTATATGTCCAGCCTCACATCCAGTTCAGCATTGTGTTGTATCCATATCAGTCTCCCTGAAAACGGCTGGAGGATAAACATAATAAAAGCTGATTGGACTTTGCTTCTTTGTTGACAGAAATTTAATTATTTTTACAGGAGACTATCAGCATACTGATGATGTAAAACAACCTAATTTTTTTTTTTTTTACATTTATTGTATAATTTTTTACACTCCACAATGTGCTAAATGCATCAGATCTAAATATACTTATAACTGTTGTCTATTCCTCCTGCAAAGCTTTTGTTTCTGTAGTATTTTACTCTTTTCTTCCTCTGTGAAAGGCAACTTATTCTGCATTGCAGTTAATATTATCATTAAATAATTATATTACAAACTGAGTAAACTGTTGGCTACTTTTGTGGTTATATCCTGCTCTGTGGGGATCAGATGATTTGACCTCGATACGAGCAGTGTGAAGGCACTCTGGGCCGGGGATGTATGAGACACAGTTTTAACCTTTTTTTAACTGTCTCAGCTACTTTGCTAAAGTATTCTCTCTTCAGGTATTTGCAATAGAAAAAAAGTATTGGTTTCATGATAAAATGAACCAACTAAGCTCAGAAAACATCTGTTTCCTCAAGCAAAATGAATTTACTATTTCAAATAAGCTATTTTGAATTTAATAATTTCCAGTGATGTCAGTGAAAAATGTGAGTTTGACCCATTTTAAGTAAAATAAACAAACGGCTGCCTTAAAACTTCTTAATTAAAAGTCTTGTAGTTTCTAAAATGTGTTCAATTGCAGCTGTTTTGCGTCAATTTTCCTGTTGAAATCCTGTGAATGGACACAGATCATCTGCTTCCTCTCTCTCTCTCACACACACACACACACACACACAGCAGCTTTTCTACACATTTTATTTTCACACCTCTGGACCTCCATCATACCACAACACCTTAACAAACAGGTTCACATTTCATTCCTCTGTGACCTGACATGTAATGTAACTCCTATGTACATGTACTGGGAAATAGTCATGGCAATAATGACGTTTTTCACTCATGCTACAATGTCCTCTAATGCATAGTTTGGGCCAAAAGGCTCCATCTTTCAGCCCTTTGTGATAGGAAGCTTTGTGTGTGTGTGTGTGTGTGTGTGTGGCTGCTTCTTTCTTCCTTGATGGCTGGATGCAGAGCTGTGGTTGTCAAAGCAATCAGATGTGTGAATTTTAAAAACAATGATGCTCCAAAGTGATAAAGAACAGTGTCCAGAAACAGCGCTCTGCTGGTCTCAACCCCAACAGTTTGCAGATGATTGAGATGTGGACGATTGGCAAAGATTTCACTTCCTGGAAAAAAAACAAACAAACAAAAAACTTCCACTGTGCAGAAAACAACTTGTCATCAGTCCATTTATACAACACCGACAGTATATTTCATGCCATTTAAATAGTACTCACCTTTTCTACAATCTCATGTTGTTTCATTTAGATCCATCCAAGCCTACATATGGTAACGTACAACACATACAATGAGTATCTGCAAAAACAGCTTATCCTGAGAACGATGAAGAATCCACAAGTTTCAGTTCTTCTCATACAAAGTAAGGCAAGATTGTCTGATCATGTTTCTGCTTTTTATCCTCAGAGTGCCTCTAAGAAAACAACGTCTTCACGTTAACGTTACTTGGTCATAAATGGCCGTTTTTTTTTAAAATCATCATTATTATTTATTTTTGCTGCTCTCATCCTTCTACACTTTGGAAGAACAGGAGTTCAGTATTGCACTGTCCCATGATCCATACGTTCCAGTTGGAGAAACTTTGAGATTTTACTCACGTTATCACCGTTGTGCACATATTTGTCAGTGGGAAGCCCTTAAAGAGGCATGCTGCAGCCAGTTTATCTCACAACTACATGACTGAACAAGTCAAGAGGCTAAATTTCTTCTTACAGTAGTGATGAGACATTTACGTCTTGGGAAAGTGTCCTAAAAGATGTCCAACTCCACACCAGCTGCATATTTCGCCGCTGGAGGCCAAACTCACCTGACGAATGTTGCACCTGCAAATCTGTGCTCTGGTAATATTGTTGCTTTTCTTCGTCAGCTAGTAAAAAACTCCAAATTTTATAAAAAAAAAAAGTGTTTGTGTGTGGAGTTAACACTGTGTCGCTGCTGTCTGAGCGCAGCTGGAAGCTGCTCCTCATTTGCTCAGACCAACGGCGTGACCTCGCAGCATCTCTGAAAAGCTCCGACTCGACCTTCGTACCCCTCACTGAGTTTTCTCTCGGGTCCACTTGATCATAGTCTCCGGCGAGCGGTAGAGGAAGATGAGTTTGGAGTACATGTCCTCCTCCAGGTCCAGCTCCCCGGTCTCCCGGACCAGGAAGATGTCGGTGCACAGCTTGAGGATGCGGTCCACGTTGGGCAGCTCTTCAAACATGATGTTGTGAGAGATACCGCTGAAAAACTCGCGCACAAACTTGCCGATGACCAAAACCACGGAGGCGTACAGGCCCATGATGCTGGCAGAGAGGAAAGGAAAGAAGAGGATTTAAAATCTGCTATTATGTAGTAACTAAATAAATGATCACATTTGCCTGAGTAGACAGGTGCGTTATGACACTGGTAGCAAACGTGTACTTTTCTGAATACTTCATACTCAACAAGTACCTTATTGCAAATATTTACTTCAGTGTTGTAAGTTAGTTGATGTAAAATCAGTAAGACTGGTCCTCACAAAGACAGAAAAACAGTTCTTCCATCTCTACACTGGCTCCCAGTGCGACAAAGACTTGATTTGTAAATGTAGCTGATGGTTTTATTATAGATCTGATGTGCTGAGGCCATACGGGCCACGCAGACTGGGTCAAGCTGAGGTTCAGAGCTCCTTATGCATCCTTCCAGGGAGATATTTATAACCCTCCTAAAAGTGTTTGTTTTAGAAAATCTTCACTTATTCTCAACCAGGAGCACAAATACTGATATTTGCTTTTTAATGCATAACAAATCAGATATGTTCAAGACAAAAATCACACTGATGGCTACGTGATGGGTTCAGAACACACATAATGACATGCAGGCTTTTAATGAGTGCTTTATGTACTGAGACAATGTTAGAGGTTCAATTTTAGACATTTCATTAAATCTAAAATAAAAAGTAGTAGCTTGAATGACAACATTTTAGTGTAGGATCGTGTCTAGCAGTCAGGACATACCCATATCCAGCCAGGAATCCCAAACTGGGGGGGCTGACTTGGTCGCTGAATATGTAGATCTGCAGGCCGGCTTCATCATTTTTCATCTTGTTAATCAGACCCGGCTTCGTCTGGTTGACAATCCACCACTCTTGTACCTGACCTACAGATTCCTGGGCTTGCATCAAGGTCAGGGTAATGTCAAATTTCTTGCTGTCTGCAAAAAGTGATGAAATTAATCATTAAATAACCAAAAAACAACAATAAATTTAAATGATACAATAATGACATGATGGCAAAATAATGAGCTTAAAACAAAGTCATCGTATTTGTGAAGGAAAAACGTAAAGGTAGCTCACCCAGCTGCTCGACTGGGGTGGCATCTGAGTCACTGGGGGCTCGAATGTAGCGAGGGATGATGTTTGTTATGGTCCTGCAAAAGCGTTTTTTATTATGGTTTATATTTAAACGGCTAATCATGTTAAGTGTATCTGTTTTGACTCAAGCTTTGTAATCAGCCATAAGATCCAGAAATCAGATCATTTAAGTTTGATGTAACTTTAAATATCAGAGAAAATCAACATAAAGAAGGTTAACAGATAAAATACTCACACATGTGAGATGTTCTCCTTCCTTTCTAGAACCTTTATAAGATCCTGCTTTGTGTAGTTGCTTAGCTGTATCACATTTTTTCCAGAAGCCATTTCAGCCTTGGCACCAAGACTGAGATTTCTGAACACAGGAAAAACATACTGAGTTTATGTCTGATTTTCACACATGAACACATCCGCAGATCATCCGGATGAATTAGTTCAGACTTTGCCCACAGTTGTTGGTAACACATGGACTTCAGCTGGGTGGAGCATACAGGAAGCAGAATGTGACACGCAAAAATGTAAAGAATGAGGGATGAGGTTAGTCTACTGTTTGTTAATATGTTTTCACATGTAGATAAATAAGTGATTAGCATGATACAGGCCAGCAGAACGATGAGGCACACTCAGTTGTAGCAGATGCTTTTGGAAATGTGCTGCTGCCTTCACACATTGTCTCTTCCTGCAGTCTGCTGGATATATTACTGAGGAGTTACATGTGTTTCTGTCACCTCTGTGTTTCTTGTTCTGTTTAGCTACAGCCCATATGGCTCTATGCAAACTTTAGCTCATTTTGTTTCTTGTTTAGGAAATAAATTAATCTATGGTTTTGCAGAATAAAATCTCTTGCACGGTACTGAAAAAGCTACTAGACATTCAAGTGTCATCATAGGTTCACCTGTGCAGGTGCAAGTTTGGGTTTCAGAGATTAGCACATGTAAAATAAAAACAATCCATCTTTTTTTAAATGACAAAAATGTTTGAACAACTCGCAGCTTTAACAGGAGTTTAACTAGTTTTTATATTTTACATTAGAAATATTAAAGATTTAGTTCCCACTTTTTCACTTTGCAGCATAAAACCTGCCCTGTTGCATCAAATAATGTTCATAGTCTTGTTCTCTTGCTTTAAAGGGGACATATCATGCAAAATCCACTTTTTTAGCCTTTAAATCCATGTTTTTGTGCACTTTTAAGTGTTTAGGAATGCAGAAAATGTAAATTTACTCCCTCCTGATGCTGTGCCTATTTTTTTTTTTACATTATTTTTAGTAATAGTTTTCAGTCCATTATATTTTCTCTATTCTCTATTACGTTTTTTTATCTATTACATCACAGTATTTGCTGTGGGTCTGCCAAATAAGGTCGTGGACTTCCTGGTAATCA
>JBAMHV010000008.1:19772098-19784955 GCA_037177535.1 Pseudomugil gertrudae
TAGCATATTGTTCTTGGGCTGTTTAGAGTCAGGTGGTCCGTGAATTTTTGTTGTAAAGGTTAAATGGTCCTTGGACTCAAAAAGTTTGAGAAACACTGGTTTACACCCTTCAAACAGTCAGAATTTACTAAAATGAGCAAAGGATTGTTTGTTTGTTTGCAATCTAGGCCCAACATGACATATCTGATAATATAGTTTCTGAGACATTTTGCATCACTTTATGGCAAAAACTTTAAATAATTAGAAACCAAACTCACCATTTTCCCTTTTGGAGTGAAAAAATCTACATTATTTACCTTAAATGTGCTGAAATAGGTCTGAAACCACCCACTAACCATGGATGTGACCCTGATGGTAGCATAAGCGCTTAAATGCCATGATTTAATGGATCTAATCACATACATACGATCCTGCAGTCGCTCTTCCGATGAAACCAAGCATTAGCTGTTATTATTATTGTTCTGGTGTGACGTTCTCCTGCAGAATGAGACCTGTAAGCATAAACCAAACAGAAATACTCAGACTTTGCCACTATCAGTGGTTTCTGTATTTTTATCATTCCTATCAGTCCTGACACCCTTACCTATCACCAACTAGCACAGGAGAACTCATGTTCCTTAGATCTTCCTGCACCTTTTAGATGCTCCCCTTCTGCAACACACCTGAATCAAAAGAACATCTCACCTCCGGGCCTCTGCGGAGCTGGATGACATGCAGATGTGCAAACCCAGATGTTTGATTCTGGTGTGTAGCAGGAGATGGTAAATGGTTTTGTACTTGTATAGAGCTTTTCTACACATCAAAGCGCTTTAACACTATTCGACACATTCACCCATATGCTCACACAAACACACACACACCGGTGACGCAGCACCAGGAGCAACTGGGGGTTCAGTGTCTTGCTCAAGGACACTTTGACATGTGGACGCCAGAGCCGGGATTTGAACCACTAACTTGCTGGTTAGGAAATAACCCGCTCTACTACATGTGCCACAGCCGCCATTATAATAACACTTTTCTCTGTTTAAAATGTTACATTTCCTGTATCTCAATGACCCTAACCCTAACCCAATAAAGAGTTAAACACAAAAAAAGGAAACTAAACCCACATATCAGCGAACTTTGATAGAACAAAACTTCAATTCATGTAAAACATTTCCAGTAAGACAGAAACAATATGCAGCACGAAACCATTTCCTTTCCATTTCAGATCTGATGAACAATCTGGAGGCCAAACATGAGATGGGAAGGCAGTTAATTGTGGTATTAGTTGTTATTTGAGTTGGCAGAAGTTCACATGACAAGCGAGTTATGTTAGATGGGCGTGAGTACCTTGCCTGCCTTGACTACATACTGCAGTACAGTTTTAGGCAGCTTAATGATAGACTTGGGTAAAGCCAGAACAGCGGAGGCAAACTTCCCAACTGCTCGCTAAAGATAGTGAGAACAGAGAGAGGATTAGTAGAGGGAAATCACTTTGTTAGGAGACAGTGAATAAGAAGCTCAATACACAGTAAAATAACATAAAGTCTTTTTATAATCATGCCAAGACCAAATATACAACTATGAAGATGTAGAATTCATACATTTATCATGATAAAGCAAGAATAAAAACCACAGCACATTGATGTAACGGTAAGGAGATGAGAAATCTAAATCTACTTTGCAGATTTCAGTGTGTGAGATGAAGCAAATATCAGCGTTTTGGAGAAAAGGAAAATTCAGCAGCATGATAAAATCATGTCAAAAGGAAGAAGACGTCTAAAGCAAATACAAAAAAACAACTGAATGTTGACTTAATTAGTGAAAGGTGAGGGTGTCAAGATTGGGTATAAAAGAAGCTTTCCACAAAGACTGGCTCGTCACTTTGTGCTAAGCTGGCTTAAAAAAACTAAGACTGCAAAACATTTTAAGGTCTACAGAAAATAATATCATCCAGTCCGAGGAAAACGTAGTCAACCAGACAACCAGTTTGGATGACGTGACCTTTAATTCCTACTCTTCATGAGACAGCATCATGCCATCATGAGCAATATGGCTACATGAGTACCTCTGAAAATCATTCCTACTAATCCTGCATGTGGAACTGTTACAGAAAGAGGAAGCAGTAGATCAACTTTACGCATGCACAGCATGAGCTCAGATGGACAGAAAGACAAAAGGACACATATCGTGTGTTCAGATCATGAACATGAACAAACACCGATGCCGAAATGCCAAAGGCGATAAAGATTCAGATCCAGGCTGTTAGCAGAAAACATGTGATGTGGGAGGTGATGATGGAAAACCATTGATGACATCATGCATGTGAGGAGCATAAACTGGAATTTTAGGTGTCATTTTTCCCAATATGTCATTGATGCCACATTGATGGACAATGTGGGACCTCATTCAGGATTGCATAACAGTTAATAATCACAGAAACACAAACTGTGTGTTTCAGAAAGAGAAGCTGAAATCTTGAATTCATTAAAGTGGAAAAAGATTTTTGGAAAAAACTACAATAATCAATTAATAAATCACAAAAGGTTTGATAGAAGAGGCCTGAGGTAACACAGTGGTAAAAAAAGGGGGGGATGTCTCCCTGGATGAATAAAACTATACAGAACATCTTTCCCTCTTCAAATCAATTATCCACCTGAAATGCCGACTTCTTTGGCTCTTCGGCTGTGTCGTCCCCACCCTCTTCTTCTTCCTCTTCCTCGCTGTCAGTTTCAAACAAGTAGTAGTCTCCACTTCTGACCACTGGGTGACAGAGAAGTTTAATGTTGTTACACGGTCTGGAGCTGAAGTCATTAAACTCATTCAGGACATTAAAATACAAAACAAAATAGAAACACTCGATAAAAGTAGGATGTAAAAAAATCAAACCACTTACCAATAATTCTAAATAACTCGTTCATTAAACATTTATGTGTATTTACACGATAGACACACTTTTATAGAAATGAAACAAAACATTCAGCTCCTTAGATTTGTTAGAATAATACATATATAGTTGAAGAATCTGCTATTTCAGTAAACACAGTCACCTTGAAGCTACTTTCAGTGACTCCAGACTAAAGCAGTTCAGTGTCAGACGCAATGGGATAGAAAAGGCTGACTTATGTCCTTGAACAGAACCACAGTGGGCAGGAGGGAGAAGGCTGGGAAATGGAGATGAAACATCAAATGACAAAGAGGTAAAGCAATTTCAAAATGTCATGTGGGGGCGGAGTGTGACATGAGACATGGGTTCAAACCAAACAGGCAACCACTGCAACATCCCAGAGAAACGCTGCTGTTTTGTTTTACTGCTCCAATCACTGTGTTTTCCTCCGGTTTGGGGACCATGTCTACAGGCAAAGAATGAAGAGACCCTTCATCCTTTATGTATGAAAACAAAGGTGGGTCAACTTCACGTCTTTGCTGTAAAAATCTTGCACAAGAGAGCGATTCTCTACTGCGGGCTCTTAAGGTGAGATCAATGATGGCGTTATGGAACGATGCTGAGTACAAACCTCCAGCCAGTAAGCGCTTTCTTTCCATATCATCACGTTGTGTCTATTTAAGGCATCCATGTTCAAATTGTCTTAAATGGTCTTAAAACTGCAGTGCAAGCTTTCATTTGAGAGCTACAGGTAGCAAGAGCCCTTAAATAGAGACAGAAAAGGATTAAAGGCTGGAGGGGGCTAGTGTGTGTTTGTGCCTTCAGAGCCCAGGGGCAGTATGGGAATCCTCGGTGTTCTGGTCAAGGACAAAAGGGCCATTAAAGTGGAGGAAAAGACAAAAGAGGATTTGGGGGGGGGGTCAACCTACTGGAAGCATGGTCAACCCACGGCCTCCACCACTGCTTTTTTTTGGTTGCGGCTTTCGTTGGCTGTGTTCCTAAAATTTCACAAATACATCAATGCATCATTTTAGAAGAAAATCAATTATCTGCAAACGTTTCAGATCCTATTTCCACTGCATGAAGCTCCTGAATGAAATCATTACACATCATGGCTGCATTCTGTTGTAAAAAATGCATGAATCACTGGTGCATTCGTGACCAGCACAACAAGCAATCCAACGCTCCAGCAGGCTTTATCATACCATCATCCTCATCTTCCTCAGCTTGGACGACTGTCTGACCGTCCACAGACTCCTGCGCCAGGCTCAGCATCTTCTCCTTGCCTCTCTTAAACTTTTGCTGCCTCACCTTAATGCGATCCATCCTGATTAGATCAGAGAGACGGTGAAGAAACGCAAAGTATCGACACCATAAAACCATAACAGACTCACTATAAACATCTGCAGGCTTCTCATGGAAATTAAAGTAAGCTATATTACAGCAGAGTGCACATTAGAGAGGATGAGTGGACATAATCAGAGCTCATGAGGAGCTCCTACGCCAACTATAAGTAATGGAAATATGCTGCTTTAATGTGGTATGATAAAGTAAGAGCTGGCTTACAGGAAAGGATTAAGATGAGCCAGGAGATGCTTTTAGACCACAACAATCATGTTCACTTCATTTTGGACTGAGTTAGACCTGATGAGGCTCATTAATGAAACTGAAATAAATGCAACTACGCTCATGGTGCAGCTTATTGTCAGTATATTCCATAAAAAGATACGATGAATGAACTCTGCTAGCGTTTCATTCCCTACACTGCAGAGTTACGGAGGAAAATCTGACACAAGGCTGGAACGAGTCATCTGTCACAGCACCGAGAATCCTGGATGTTCACACACGCGTTATACACAAAGGGGCAACTTTGTGTTAGCTTCGTTTGGTTCAACATGCTCTTGGTTGCCGGGGTAACTGTTACCCTTAACGACACTATGATTCGGCTACTAAAAAATTAAATGGTTAACTTCTGCTTCTGCAACTTCACCATAAAGATATGCTGAGTAAACTTCATCGTGCTTCATTTCCAGTTTTGCCACAATACAAATACAATTCATACAGCTAGCATTGTGTGTGTGCATAAAGAAACTGAATTCATACAGCAAATCAATACTTTACTATGACATCTCATATCAAAACATTTTTAAAGAGGAACAGCCAGTAGGAAAGTTTTGGCATGACATCTGCTCAATACGAAAGCTCACTTCATCCCACTGTGCCATTAACAGCACTGCAAATATGCTTTAATGCAACATATAAATGTGTCTGTGTCCATGTTTACAGGATGCAACAGATCAGGTGTTCGTTTCAGGTTTTACAAACCAGTGCACGGATCGTTGTCAGAGACAAGTTTGCATTTTTCACCATGATGGGATGTTCTATCAGCCAATCAGAATGGATCATAGGATAAAAAGGTACAAAGAATGGGTTTAAAACCACACAAACGCGTAATGTAAACATCGGGATTGATGTCGGTTTGTGTTGTACACGCGCAGTAACCACAAAGACCGCATAATAACATGAGGGTTAAACATTCAGAGTCTCACTGTCTCTTCAGCTGCTCCACAGATTTACTCTCCTCCTCCAGCCGGGCTTTCACCGCCTTCACTATGGTGGCCTGGAAAAGCTCCGCTCCTCTGAAACACACATTAACATGTCAATAAAACTTACCACTCAGAGTCACTGTCCACAGAAATGTTGCTTTAAACCCATTTTCAGTCTAAAACCTCAAAAATACCTCAATGCACCGAATGCTTTCTGTTACACACATGTGAGAGAAAACATCAAGACAGTAACAACTTTATCTATCAGTGTGCTTATTGAGCATCAACAGGTTTGTTTAATGGTGGGTTAACACATCCAGATGGCTGAATTGCTTCTGTCTACACTCAGCTGGACTGAAACACTTCAGAGGCCCACAGGTATGAAAAGAAACAGAAGAAGTTAATTAAAAGTTAAACTGAACCTAAGTGTTAGCACAGTTGCAGCAATGCATTGAAGAGACGCTGTTGTAGCAATATTGACAGCTTCAGGCAGCAACTAATTGTGTCACATAGCACAAAAACAAAAGATGTCTTTGCAGATGAATGTGAAACAGAGTACCTGGAAGCGAGGATCTGAGATGCTCTGATATCTGCAACCACGTGGAGAAAGTAGTAACTCATGAAGACTCGTCTCTGCAGCAACAGGAAGGCGAAACAGATGCTGTCCCAGATTATTCCTGCCTCACTCTTAGGCAGCTCACAGTCTGGAATACGCACACAAACACAGCACTTTGAGGTGTTTACAGGTACAAACTGATTTCAATTCTTTCACTGTGAGTCTCTGTGTAATTAACCTAAAAACATTAATACCATAACACCACTTGAAACTCTCACATTTTTAGTGATTACTTCTAAATTTAGATGACATTTATACGAATCATTTACACACTCTACACACTTTACAATGTTATACACAAAAAACTATATATTTACATGCATATATACATAAATATATATACATGCACACACATACATATATATACTGTATGTCACTCACCATTTTTATAAGTAACCTCTTCCACATTGTATTCCTTGATGGTGCAGGACAAACTGAACAACTGGATCAACCAGCAATTGTTCTTGGACAGTGTATCGATGTAGCCACAAGCCAAGATCTGCAAACAAGATACATTAGTTTAGTGCAGCATAATAATAATTTGTTAGTTTTTTTAAAAGAAGGTGTTAAAAGTTTTCTGGATGTGAAGAATGATATGGCTTAATCAGTCAGGATGTGTACAGATTTCTACAGATAAGCCATTTTGTAGAGCAAACTGTAAAAGCTTAGATGAGGTAGCTTTTTATATTATCTGTTTTTGTATATGGATCCGATCTGGGCAAGAACTTAGTCTCAAAAACTGTATAAAGAAATGGAAAAGGTAGTAAGACGGTATATGTAACGGAAAGGTGGGAGAAAGCTCAGAGAGACATTTTACAGGACAGATCTCAGGATCTGAGATAAAGGACTTTATGTAACACAACACAAACATTGTTGTATCTTTTGGTCAAAACCTAGCGGCAGGTGTAAAAGCCATGAGCAGGAAGTGGCGGGAAACAATCCAGAAATGAGACTTTATTAGATAAACATAATAACAGGAAAAACTGGGATGAATCATCAAAGGAATCAGATAATTTTGGACATGCTACATATGATATTTTCCTCTTTATTCAACCTGATCATGTTCTGCACAAGAAGGTAAATAATATACTAGATAATAATCTATCTTTCAGATTACTCACTGATAAAATGTTCTTCATCGTGATCACAAAGATGTTGTACGCAATCAGGAAGTCCCAGAAATGGAGGATCTTCTTTATCGGCTTCAGCAGCAGCTCGCCCCCAAACAGCAGGAAGTAGAAGCAGGCCACCAGGTAACCCAAACAGAAGACGCTGATGCGTGTGGTTCCCGTGATGAAGATGATGGTGAGCACAAACCAGAACAGGTAGCTGAACATGATGACCTTCAGCATATCCAGGTAGGACCTGGAGATCAGGAGAGCTGAGTTGTAAATGAGAGCTAATTACAGGGTTTTCCATCAATCAATACAGAAAAGTCTCCGCAGGTTCTTGCTTCTTCTGCAGAAACAGTTAAATATGATCACATCAGGTCAAAAGTTCAGCTGCATCCTTTTTTTTTAACAATGCAGCATCGCAAACCTGCTAAAGAAGCTGAAGGATTCAGGGAAATGTTGCTGGTTCGAATCTCAGCTCAGGCAGTGGCCTTACTGTGCAGCTTGTTTTCCCTCCCTGTGTTAGCGTGGGTCCTCACTGGGTACTCTGGCTTCCTCCCAAAGACATGCTTGTTAGGTTAATTGATCATTTGTAACTCTCCTTAGGACTGATTGTGTGTGAGACTGGTTGTTTGTCTCTCTGATGGACGGGTGACCTGTCCAGGGTGTAACCCGCCTCTGGTGATAATTGCTGGGATAGGCTGCAGCGGTCACTCATTGGAATAAGTGGTACAGATAATATATGCATGTATGTTATGATGCAAATTTGACAGACAGACAGACAGACACCACAGACCACCAGGTAACTGTTTAATACAGGTGAGGATGCATGTTTACCCGACAGAGCTATTCAAGTCAGAACAATAAGTCATTACATAGCTGTGTACATAGCGTGCTCATCAGTCACCCTTACCCGTAAGAGTCTGGTCAGTGAGTGGGAATCAGAGCTGTAACCTGATGGTGTCCCTCAGCACATGCACCTTCCTGCATGTCTCCTGTGTGTCTAACATGTTAAAAGCAAGCAAACACCTCCTGTGTTACCAAGCAAGAGGCCATTAAAGTGATGTGTGGGGTAAAAACATGGGCTGCAACTTGCATTAACCACAGCAGCAGCTGCAGTGTTTAGGAAGCAGCGCTGATGAAGTGGGTTCTGCTTTGATGGGCCGGAACAGCTGAGTGAGTGTCCTTCTTCATCAGGGGGAGAAAATACCTTTTCCATACTTGAAAGCTATTTATTGAGTTAGAGTACAGGGCAAAAGCGTCTGAGCCGCGGAGTGACGGACAGAGTGTTTTGTGGATTATGGATTTCTCCCCCGCCCTGTACCCGTAATTCGATCTGGGAGGGAAACGATGGAATAAGTGCAGAGCTGCTATGGCGTTAACAGACGGGCTGTGCAGCTTTCGCTCTCTCTGCGAAGCCTTGTTGATGGACACAGAGTGCGTTAATAAAAGACATGTCCACTTTGCACATCAAAACAGTGGAATGTAAAGAGCTCGTAATCAATGATGGACAAGTCGGGATGCTCTCACCGTCTTGCTAGCCACTCTCTGCGTCCTCTTATTGCTCTTTTTATGAGCAAAGTCAGGATCCAGCTCTGAATATCAAACATTCAGAACCACGCACACAGCAGGTATGCAATAACATCTCCCACTCTGCTGCTGGTATCAGCTCTCATCTCTGTGTTTATCTCTTTTTTAACCATTAGAAATAACTTGTAGCTAGAATCAGGTAGATTCTGTGTTTTTATTCATCTTACCACTAAAGATTTCTGAAGTCATTTAGTACATGTTTTACTAGTTTTCTTTATCACAATAAGCTTCTGGAAGCACGTGCAGACAAACAGGGTGAGTAAATGCAAAACAACTCGTCTTACAGTGTGTTACTGTCATGAAGGAGAAACTTTTGCTAATCTAGAATTACCTGGCAGCCTCCCGGTTGCTGATTGTTAAACTTTACATTCAGTCTGTCTTCAGTTTAATGATCTTCTGTCTGAGTTTTAGCAACTTTGATGCTTTTATAACACAAGTACAATTATTCAAGTTTGATAGATCGATGCAATAACCACATAAAATCTTAATACCTGACATTTGAGTACTCATTTTGTGAATAAATACACAATAATCCAGTGTCGAAGCAGTCAAAAAATAGTGTAATCATCACATATTAAAAGTATAATTACAAGCTCCACAAACAGGGATGCTCTTACAGAGCACATGCCATCTCTCATTTACACACACACTTACAGATGGCAGGACGCCGACACGGTGCTGACCTAAACGTGAATTATGACGCTTTGCTAAGAGACATTTTGGCAGCAGGTAAACCGGCTTTCTGGATTCTACCAGAGAAAAACTGGAGGTGTGTGTGATCGTGTCACTCTGTCAGAGTGATTTCTCATAAAATGTAAAAGATTCATTGTTAAACATTCAGTGGAAGGTAGAGCTCAGACAAAATGAGATTTTAGTACAAACCTTTAATAAAATATGCAGCAAAAGTGTTAAAAGCTGCAAACAAGTCTTTAAATTAATACCTGATTATTTCTTTGTTTTAAACTGTTTTAATATATAATTATATAAAAACTCTTCAGCCTAATGGTCTTAAACACTCTGGCTCTGTTGAGTATATCACAGCTTGACTCTATTGTTGGTAACCGATATAATAGGCATCAATTATATTGTCTGCTTTGCTTCCTTTCCATTTTCGCATGTCTTCCTCTTTACTAATGGCCGTGCAGAGCACCAGCACTAAACAGACTTCAGGACAAATCTTACAAGAGAAGCTAATACAAAAAAAAACTAAACAAACAAACACTACCTCCCTGTACTCTTATTATAAATAAATGTATACCCCCCCCCCCCACTGTGGTGTTTATGCAAGCTGCCGTACCTGCAGTGGATGAAGTCGGGGACGGGGTTGTGGACACTGAAGGACGCTGCGTCCAGGTCTCTGCAGATTTCCACATTATCACCGGCCATAATGCGGACCGCTGCCTTGTTCTCGTCCTCAAAGACCTGCCTCTGCATTGAGGCACAGAGCAGCAACATGAAGTCGTCTGGGAGCAGAGAAGAAGAAAGCATCATAACTGAGATATCGCTGTAAATGGATCAATACACATTTAGCTCATTTTCATAACTGTTCTCCTCTTCAACCAGGAAAAAAGTTTATTTTAGTGAGCCAGAAATAGTAGCGTTTTCTGCTACGATAATGAAGCTGATTTAAGACTTTTTAAACCTCAGCAAACATTATTGATTACTTTACAAAAACTGCATATAAACACGAGGACCTCCTAAAATGGGATATTTAAATAAGCCCAACCTTCATCAACTATAACAGTACGATCCAAATTACACATAAATGACCAAACCTTCCACACACTGACAAAATACATGTTCACTAAGTGGCACATTAAGAATGAAACTAATCAATGATCCTATAAATACTATTAGTTCTACTCATACGTAACTGCATCCAGCACATACAGACACTACTTTCAGTCATCACTGAACACTTTTCTTTCTGAGTAAATGAACTCACAGATGAGGAAGAAAGGGTTTGGCTTTGTTTTGAAGTCCGGGATGTAGAGCCACTTGATGACGTTGGAGTTCGTGGAGGAGTCCGGAAACCTCCAGGGATACTCTGGAAAGAAAACAATCGTGCATTTAAACGTGCAGCACTCATAAAGGCAGAAATGACGATGAAAGCTTCAATGCGGTCACAAGTAACCAGAAGCAAAGTGCATCACTAGTAAAGATACAAGCGTTCTGCAACGTTTGGGTTATACACACGTGAAAGGCCTCCGTGCACTTTAACACACATTTACCAGCACCGGGTACTTTCAGCTCACAACACTAACTAACTTTTACTTTTACAAAGCTGAATGTTAGCACAGGATGATCTCTGAACTCGGCCCTGCTGATCGTATTTATTTAAGTTTTTCCTTTCAAATCCAAATTTCAGGATGATTTAATCAGCTTTACTTTGTGCATATCACAGTAACACCGTGTTAAAATGTTTCTTTGCATTTTTCTGTTTGTCTCGGACAAGAATAATCAGAATAAATGTTTTTTTTTAGCAAATGGTTGAGATATAAGTTAATATTAACAGCAGGGAAATGGTCTAAATGTGAAACAGTAGTGTTAAACACATTGTTTGGGTTTTATAAACACAAGCAGGTTTATGAAAGAATTAACTATAGTTACTGCAAACCTCCACTAAATGGTGAAGCAGAACCTTAAAGGGTGAGTAAATTTATTTGGAACAATAAAGATGTAATCAGAATGAAGGCAGAGCCACTTTATCCCTAACTAGCGGAGAGTTAAGGTGACCTGGTATTTAACTAGGAGACACGGGCTACTCCCATCTTCCCAGAATACATGAGACTGTGCCGTTAATAGCAAAAATGATGAGAAACACCTGCAGGTTTACATTTACAGGAGAAAAGGTTTTGTACTGTACGCTGCACTGGCAGGCAAAATGCTTCCCAATTAAGCTCCAGAAAACTTTACATTCTGCTTTTGCTTCTTCATCATGGTAATAATTCTTTATATTTTAAGCTGTTGGATAAATCTGGACTCAACACTTTCCCTGCTCAGCCTCATTACTTTGACAGTTTGGTTAATGTGAGCAGAATCAGAGACACAAACCTTTACAAGCTGCAGGAGGGATCCCAATGCAGATGAAATACTGGAACGTCATCATGCAGGCCAGGAAGAAGCAGTACTTGGGCCAGATCTCAGCAATGGCTTTCCTTCTGCGTCTAAACATGACTGCAATCAGGGCAAATGCGTGAAGCATGGCGTAGAAGTCCATGCGCTGCCCGATGACGTTGACCCCCAACAGCAGGCATGTCTTAGGGAAATGAAAGCGGCACGTTATGGAGCAGAGTGGAGTGAGATATACACTAAACGACTGTCTTACACCCTATACCTCAAGTCCAAACTTGTAGAAGAAGTAGTTTATGAAGTATTTGATGAAGTAGACGATGCCAATGTCAAGGTGCTGCCGTGTGATGTCATGGAAGATAATCCTGGCGGCAGGAGGCGACAGCTTGTTCCTCAGTCTGAAATATTTCTGATGGCGGTAGATTGTCACCTCAAATGCCAACAGAGCCAACATCAGGAGGTTGTTCTGCACAGACACAAAGGACATTTTTATGCTGCATCCATGAGGTGATGTCTATTCAGAGACAACAGCAGCAAAAAAAAAACAACAAAAATGCACAATTTACTGTTAGTTTTACTGCACTTTATGCAGCTTTGCATCAGTCTTAATGGATTTTCATTCATTCGGTTTGAATGTGACATCGTCTCTTTGATTTCAGTCTGTTGTTCTGCTCTTTAGTTTGTATGTTTGTATCTTTCTGTTATTTATTATTTGCTCCACATTTCTTCTGTTTACCTTTCTTTGTTTTCTGCCTGAATCTTTGCTTCCCGTCTTGCCTGTCAGTGTCCACAATGTGCATCATTTTCTTATAAAAGCTATAATTCCAACAACCTGCAAACCTTCATTTGAGTTCCATGCGACACAATGCAAACACTCTGCATGAATAACCAGCACATCTCATTAGATAGCATGTCTTTGTTTAAAGGATACACATGATGCTTTTAAATCCTTCCCTTTAACATGTAATTCATTACTTTATTGTCTGTATAAAGCAGAACCGCAATGCTTTGGTCTGAATTCCTGCTTATTCTCGCTCCACACACACCTTATA
>JBAMHV010000008.1:19785535-19799011 GCA_037177535.1 Pseudomugil gertrudae
CCACACACACCTTATAACCCTGTTCTGAGGTGCGTCTTCAGAGCGACTCGTTTTGGTGCCGTCTCTTTAAATGTTAACGAGGCATGTCATGCCCTGCCCCCCTCCAGGTCACAGGAAGTTCATCTCTACCCTCTTCCGCCATGTTTGTAGCTTGATAGCAGCGATACGCTATTCTCCCAGCAGAGAAACATTTTATTGGTAAGTTTACTATAAATGTCAACATATCAGATTCACTAATTAGATTACAGGAAGTCCATGACCTTATTTGGCAGACCCACAGCAAATACTGTGATGTAATAGATAAAGAAACGCATTAGAGAAAATTAAACGGACTGAAAAATATGACAACAAAGAATATAAAGATATATGTGCAGCATCAGGAGGGAATACATTTACATTTTCTGCTTTCCTAAACACTTAAAAGTGCACAAAACATGTATATAAGGGCTAAAAATGTGGATTTTGCATAATATGTCCCCTTTAAGACATTATAAGAAGCTTGTATAGTCCAAATAATCTGATGTAAACATTAAAGTTTATTGTTTAAATACTTTTCCTCCTTAACATTTGATTCATGCGTCTTCCACCCTGTCTAACAAATTATTTACAGAATAAAATATATATAAGTCTTCTTAGAATAAATGGCAGCTATTGGAATTAATTCATAACCTCAAGCCTTGTAAAATTATTTTATATTATTTTTTCTTTTCATTTTTCACATTAATATTTTTTACCAAAAGTCACACGTTAAACTTTGTGGCAGGTTAAATTATGTGCGGGATTCATACTACATCTATATCCTCTAAGTCAGATGGATATATTTAACATTTTATAAGCAGCATATCCTTGTTAAAAAATGGACCCCTTTGATATTTTCTTTTTAGTTTTTATTGAGAATCTAACATTTTTACCTCTAAAAGTTCTCCTGTAAACTACCCGTAGGGATCTACCACAAGCTCATATCTACTGTATTCCTACAACTATCAGTTAAACTAATGGAGAAAAACAATAATAGTTACATTTTTGTAACCTAACAAATTTTACCCACACTCTAAAATAAAAACCCTAAAATCATCTTAGCTTAAAGCTAATCCTGTGGGATACATAAGGTATGTTTCATTTTATAACAGCGGCTCTGATGTGCAACAGTTACTCTTAATATGTGGGATTTCAGCTTTAAGCTAAAAAACAAATAAAAAACTAAATCTGAGTCAGGAAGTCCAGACATTGGTGAATACTCAGTATCCCTCTTTAAGACTCCTCACCCTGAGGTACCCCAGGAGGTCTTCAGACGCTTTCAGGCCCAACCACTTCGCTGGACTGTCCGGATTGTACAGAACAGAATCCCGCAGCTCTTTTTTCTCATTTATGCTGTAGTTACCTGTCTGTAAACAGAAACAGTGTGATGGAAACCTTTAATGCAAGATTTTAACAGCAAAATTACAACAAAACATTGATGTGAACGTTTTGCATGATGCACGTCTTCCCATTTAAATGACCAAATAATGTAGCAGCAATAAAGAGTAATATTTACCATACTGCAGTTGTAAGTCCCGAATTGTCTTTGTACCGTCTTCAGCTGGTACAACATTTTAAACACAATGACGACACACGTCCACACAGTGCAAACGATGGAGGCGAGAGGTCGGTACTGGCTGAAGGGCAGTGCAAAAGCCCAGGATGCCAGGAACACATAGTTTAGCAAAGACACCTGCACAAGAGACCAAACAGATGAGAAGAACTTAAAAAAACAGTTTTTAACTTAAGAAGGTCTAAAACATTGATTAAAAAGCATTTACAAACATAAATTGCTCTAAGTTGTGAGGCTCAGTTTTGCTCAGTGAATCAGCAAAGCTGTAAACGTTTTACCAGACACCTCCAGGATTCTTCCAGCTCTGCAAAATCAGAGACACTGAGAGTTTATTTAATTTCCATCAGGCCGGATCACTGTTGCAAATTTATTTGAATGGTTTATAAATAATGCCTAATTATATATATATAGTAAATAAGCCTGATTAGCCACCATTACAGTGAGGTTTAACCATTAAGTGGGGTAAAAGCTTGCTCCTGGCACACAGGCGACTGTCCACTGCATTACACTGAAAATAAAAAGTGCAGAAAACCAGTACCAACATAATATTTGTGTGACCTGGTTGGAATCTGACCTACACCGTGTGGAGGCGGTGATTTATGGCCGCATGTCAAGTAACTGTTAATACGTCAGCAACAGTCCAAGCACTCAGGAGCTGCTTTCAGGAAGTTTAAAAAAGAAACATCAAAATGTACTTTAACTTTTCATCTGGAGGGGTAGATAAGCGGGAATAAAGTAGTTTCCTCATAATTCTGCAGATGATGTGAAGCTACAGGACAATCACAGCTGGATGGAGACACATGGCTTGTACAATAACAGGTAAATATATTCTGCCCAGGATCACTGAGGAAGTCCTGCAGATGCTTCTAGAAGCTACTGCAGAGGAACGTGTACTCTAATTTCACTCACTAAAAATGTAAGTTTAGTACAGCTCACGTATGGAAACGTGAAATATCACTGAAATACCACAATGTCACATTTCCTCCCCAGATTCATCACTATCATAAAAACTACCTGAACCCTTCATGACCCAATTTTAGATGTTGGTTTGCATTAGTTATGCAACATATCCAGAATTTATTCTTCTAATTGAGAGATGAGATGCTCCTTTTCTTCATGGGAACTCCACAGATCTTTCCTCAGCTGCTGGCTGAGTGCATGGAAGGCTTTATGCAGTCATCAGCCAGCTGATGGGTCACAATCAGCATTTTAAAGAGTTATTTCTTATCTGATGTCTGATCCTGAACCAAAACAAATGAAATAGTCTACAGATACTCACGGGGGAGATGATTTATCAAAGCAGACTTATTAAAGTCTGTGTTTACTTTAGATTTCATGCAGAACTCACATCCTCCTCTGTGGTGATGATGAATAAAGTGAAGTCTGAACAAAACGACACTGTTGCTGCTGATCAGTGAGTTTTCTTACCTCTGAAACACAAACCAGAATAATGTAGCAGGACACGATCTTGATGATGTGAATCTCCAGCAGCCACCAAATGAAAAGTTGGAGTTTGTAGAAGTACTCCAGGAACTTGAGGAAAAGCACAGTCAGGCGGTCGACCACCAGGTGCCATTTGCTCTTCAGGTCTGAAGGAAGAGAGAGAATACAGATTCCCTGAATGTGAATTCACACAGTGTTTCCAGGTTTCAGCCATAAATACAGAAGATTAATCCAGATTAAAGACTATCGTCTTTGCATTTGAGGAAGAAATAATCTGACATGTTGTTGTAAAGATATATTATCTGAATCAATATAAAGCCAGCCTTTAATCATGTGAAAAAAACCAAAACTAAATATTTTATTTATAAAATTATTTCTATAATAATAATATTATGTAAATGAACCTTTCAAAACTCTGAAGATCACCTTATAAAAAACAAAACAAAACAAAAGACGATACATTAAAGCAATGTTTTATGCAGTAAGCCCGTCTGAACAGGTTGAAGTAAATACAAATAATGTTTATCTGATTGATTTGCTTCCTGTGGTCTTGTGTTCAGCTTTTCATTAAAGGTTTGGTTAAAATGCTAAATAGTAAATTTACTTTTCCACAAATAAATAAGTAAACCCCATTAAAATGAGGCTTAAATAAAAAAAAAACAGAAAAAAGTTGCTTACTTACACACAAATATAATTAATTATTATTATTATTAATATAATTATTTATAGATTAGGCACAAATAAAACTGAGTGATAATAAAGGAAGAACCAGTTTGGAGTCAAAAGAGTTGAATCATTTCCATCAGCTCTCTGAGAAGTAGCACACAATTATTGTGTTAATTAAAAAATGTCCTAAATATTGTTACATACAGTATTCTGATGATATGCAGCGGACTCTGCAGTGGAAACTGAGGTGTGACGGAGCTCTCCATAGAGTCGGGAAATAAATATGTCATAAGAACCAAAGCGATTGCATGATTTACTAATGACAGAAAACAGTTTTATATAACAGCCGCGTCATGACTTATTACTCTGCACATCAACATAAAAAAATGTACTTTATTCAGTGTTGGACAAATACCAGTAAACACCCCCTCTCAGCTCTGGGAGTAACAAAGCACACCGTAAAATACGAGCATCACGTGCTTTCCGGTGTTGCCAAACGTCTTGTTTTTGTGCTTTTTTCCAACGTGCACTTTGTTCAGATGGATCTAAACATATTTAAAATAAAAATTAACAAGCAATTTAAAATCTTTTTTTAAGACCTGAGAATTAGGGCTGAACATTTGGCTTTATATTCTCATAAAGAATATAAAACCTGCAGCCACAGTGTGGTAGTGAGCGTATACTCTCACAGAAGCCGCATTATCTCAGGTTTTAATAGAGGGCTCATTGTTTGGATAAGAAAGTGAACATATAGCCCGTATGGCAGATCCACAGCTCATTATGGACTAAAGAGTCCTGCAGGGCTGTGTTTTATTACCTATTTTATTTTCTGTGTATATAAACCACACTTTAATTTAAGACCAGCTGCCTTTACATTTAGTTGGTCATGCAGGAGTGTGAAAGTGAGCGCTTATACGTGCTGCGTCAGAACAAAAACTAGGAAATAAATCTGCTGAACCAAAAGAAAAATCTGCTCACGAAGTTTTTTACCACTTTTCTTACAGTGATTAATGACTGGTGAGAAAACAGGCAGCTGATACTCGGGAAGCAGACGAAAAGTTGTGGCCTTTTAAATCTGGATGCAAAGAAACCCTCATAGCGGACTGAGGTGCTACGAGCCGAGAGAAACCTGAGAAAAACCGTCTCTGTACCTAAAGCTGATTCAGAAAACGGTCTCCTCTTCACTGCACAGAGACAGCAGCCCTGTAGCAAAACGTTGCACACGCTACACGACATACAGCTCTGCAACCTACAAGGCAAATCAGCCTCAACATCACCTGTATGATGAGCAGCAGCAGCCACATATTTGTGTGATTATGTGGATTATAGAAATTTATCTCCACAGTGCATTGTCAGCACTGGATGATGACAACTCCTGCTTGAATCCATCAAAACTAATGAAAATCATCTTTGGCAGCAGTAAGTCCGGGATTCAGGGAAAAAAAAGCTTCAGGGAAAAAACCAAGCAGGTCTGTGTTGCATCAAACCTCTCATCATGTTCTGTTTCTCTGCTGGGTTTTTATGCTGTGTCTTATTTGTTGCTCGTAAGGCGCTTTGCATGAAAGCCTCTGCAAAAAACCCACTGTGATCGTGAACACACTGAATTATATGTTCTACGTGTAGTTAGATGGATGTTTACTGTATATCTGTTATGGGGAAATCTAACTTTTAAAGGGTCTGAAACAACAAACTAAGAAACTTTAACCTGACACTGTATTTGTGATGCTCAGTCAGTAAAAATGTATATAAGCAGATGATTTCTGCGTCACACACTGAGTTTAAACAGGAATTATCCAGCATCATTATCATGTTCCCGTTCTAAACTTTAGGTTCAATCCCTGGATTTGAGCTTAAAGTTTGATCGTAATCAATTAAACTGAGAAGTAAAAGCTTCTCTTTTGGCTTTGATCCTGACCCCCAATAACAATCGGTAATTACTGTACCGATGTATGAGGGTCACTAAAGAAAGAAATTGAAACGTTTGTACAAACTAGAAAACAGGACGAACCCAAACGTTCTATTCTAATTCCTCATAACAATGATTTCTATTGGGCTTTATTGCATATGACACTCAAAATGCTGACACTTGATGCATTTTTAATCCACTGCACCATCATACTCTGTGATGGTAAGCTCCATCTGTAAACCTAGTGCAAAGAGATGGAAACATGGCAGCCGTCACCAGGAGGACTACAGGAGTGGGACCTGCACCACCACCAGAGTCGTTGGATCGGGGGTGTCCGGCTCCGGTTCTCGAGGGTCCTACAGGTCTGCTCTAACACACCTTTAATTTAATAGGCTTTAATAGGCTGTTGGATCAATTTAATGGAAAGCAGGTATGTTGGAACAGGGATATATTGAACACCTACAGGACAGCCTAACCCCTGCATTAGATAGATATCTAATTATTTGCCATTCAATGAAATAAACTTGTTTTTTTTTATTAAAAATTGTCTTTAAAAGAAAAATAATAACATCAATTCCCAGGAACATGAATGAATTAATAACCTCCAGTGATGTATAGTTTTTCTCTGAGCTCAGACTGTCTGAGCGGAGCTTGTTCGCTCTGATATACTCCATCATACAGTAATAACATGCTTCAAGGCTCACTGAGAACTACTAATCTTAAAAATGACAGACTATGCAGAAGAGAAGGGCGGCCTGGAGTGAGTGAATCATCCCCAAATAAAGGCCTATCTGAAAAGAAGTGCATTTCATGGTTTAAGACGGAGCTGTTGTGATGTCTTCTTGTGGTATTTTCACTAAAACATTGCACCGGCTAAGCCTGCAGGGCATGCTTTTAGCCAATCGGGTCATTTTGAGAAATCATCTGGGTTGTTCACGTCAAACGCAACCACAAAGACGACGCCAGGAAAACATTAGAAACATACGTTATAACTAAAAATGCTGCATTTTCCGGCCGTGCTTTTAGTTTTCTTATTAAATGCAGCATTTGATGTTTGCTCTCCATTCTTTACTTTTTGGTAATTTGTAAAAAAACAAATGAAAACAAGCTGCAATAACGCTTATTGTTTCTGTTTTGGCTCTAGCCAATCAGCTGCAACTAACCCAAGTGTCACTCTGCAGTACATGCCCTGTTTAAGACAGCGCTGAAATCTAAACGTCACAAATTAAAGAACTGTTTGTTTATTATTCAGATCTGTTTAGAGGATTTAACAGAGAACTGATCACAATAATAATAATTAGAATAATAGTGGCAAAGAGGGGTTACTGGAATATTAGCCATAGCTGTGCTGAAATAATGACTCATAGCAAAACCTCAAACAATAAATCTTCATTAACACTATTTAATTTCGTGTTGCTTAAATGCTGATTGTATAAATGTAAACTTATGTTCTCTGTCTTTTCAGACGTCTGCTGCTTGGTTTGGGTGGGATTTCAGGCTGTTTCACAGTGTCGTACCTGAGCTCTGCTCCGTGCTCGGCTCCGGTTCGGTCCCGCTGCAGCGGTAGCTGTCCTCTGTGCTGGACTGACGATGCTCAGAGAAGCTCTGGGCCTTCTTGCTTGCGATGTCAGAGTCATCCATCACCACCACCAGGGCCTGGCCCATCTCCTTTTCTGAATCCCACCCTCCCTGCTCCTCCGGTTTGTCCCGCAGCTCCTCCTTCTCTCTGGGCAGCATGGCTTCCACCGAGCTGGCGCTGAGCATGGTCAGGTCAGCCAGGCTGCCATCAGGGTCCACCAGTCTGAGGATATGCAAGCAGTTTATACACAATAAGATGTGTGCACATATTTACTTGCTCACATCTGTATTAATATACTTATGAGGATCTTTTTTTATACCTTAAGGTTACCAGACACTTTTGGACCTTTTTTCTCTACAGCTTGTTTGTACTGTATAATAATAAATGATAATTTTTTTATTATAAACACTGTTGTAGCAACTTGTATTAATTAATAAAGCCAGTCATAGTGCTTAAATACTTCAACACACACTGTTAAACATGGTGTGTTTTCTTTTTGCTTTACCATTAATAAAAGTCTCATTATGAGCGGCTTTTCTGTTATCTTAATAACAACAACAACAACAAATATCACAACCCCTAATCTCCTTACGTGCTCCTTGTTTTAGCTGATTTAGCTGAGTTTTAGTGTTTAATAAATGCATTAATTTGGTGGAAGATACAGCAGTTTCCTGTTTAAGAGTCGACAGATTAAATGATCTGTTTCTTTGCACCCAATGATATTTCATCCTACTGGCCTCTAAAAGACCAGTTGTTTTATTCTATGGTACCGACTGTACCATTGTACCTTTTTTAGCTTTTTTAGGTTTGCATGAAGCCTTTATGCTCTGTGTGTGAGGAGGTGATGTATTGGTGACAGTAGTGAGCAGTCCGAGTGTTTTCAGATGGAAGTCTGATGACGGGAGCATCAGGGGAGAACATTTCTACATCACATAAAACAACATCAACCTTAAAAACATCCTTTTACACCATGTCTTTTGTGCATCGGACAGCTTTGTAACATTTTCTCAACCTGTGAACATTGCTACACATTTCATTGCAAGCCTGATGGCTGTTTAACATTTCTGCCCGCAGCTGAGCAGAAAACGTCGAGATATTTGCAGTTGTTTATTCCTCAGGATTTCTTTTGCAAACTTAAAAGTGAACATTTAAAGTGCTTTCTAAGCATTTACCTGACTGAGCCGTGCCTTTTTTAACCTTTAGACTGGCAGAGTTGATCAGTCGCTATATTGATCAGCAGAACTTAATAAACTTTTAGAGCAATATTGCATCTATATCAGGGCAGAGCTTCCACATATTGTGGTGCCACTGCTGCTTTATGGATCATTAAAAATCTCACTTTAATTTTCAGTTCTTAATAAACTTTGTTAAATTTTGCAGCACTTTAGGCAACTGTGGTTATAAATGTGTGTATTTTTTATATTGCTATGTTTGTTTGGGAGATTCAACTGAAATGATTTTATCATGTAATGCACTTTGTTTTGCCTGTGGTGTGGAAAAGGGCTTTAGAAATAAAGTTTGATATAAAATAACTGGCACTAAAAACAAAGTCCTATTACACAAGTACTTTTATTACACTCTTGAAAGTAGTTGTCATGTTCACACAATGTTTCTTTCTTTCTTTTTAAGTAACTGAAGACATAACGGAACAAGCAGCTTATGTCATGGCTGATAAAGGCAACACACATCCAGAGGTAAAAGAAAAAAACTTTTTTTTTTGGCTGAAGATTAAAAGCACAACTGTGAACTTTTAGGATGGGAAATAACTATCACTGGGAATCTTTATCTAACCAAAGAAACACGTTAATTATTGTTTGTTAACATAAACAAGTAAAGTAATCATGTGTTTGAACTGCATTAAATGCATCTATCTCCACAGTCTTTTACTTTGAAAAACAAAGACTTGTTTAAGGAGTCTACAGCTTAACTCTGATGCAGCACTTTCACAAAACATGTCCTCATAAGCATATGAATACCACACAGGCTCATTTGGACATTCACATGGTCCAGGTGATGGTCAGTGTTCAGGTGCGGCTCATCAGCTCTGTGAGCTACCTGAACAACAGAGCAGCATTTCATCAAGCATGGTAACCAAAAAGCAGTGCACATTCCTTCTGCATTCTTAAAAACAATGTGTGTTATTTTAACGATGTGGGGGTAAATTCTCTCCTTGCAGCGGATAAATATTAGCTGTATGGAGGCAAGTAACCTTCTGCAGTCTCCTCAGGCAATGGAGCGCAGTCAGAGTTTAGGATTGGCTGACATGAACCGGCTGCATATCAAAACAAGCATTCTGCTATCCAGTAATCACACTTACTTGCTCTGCTGACTGGGAATTTTTTCTTTGATGCTGCTCAGGACAAAGTTACACAGAAGTCAAGATGAACAGGACAGCTCGCATAAGCAGTTTGAAACTGAAAAGCCACTTTTGAAATATTCATGTAGAAATATTCAAATGCATGGAAAATGGCCACAAGACTCCAGTGGTTTGGGGAGGTTTTTTGGAGGAAGGGGGTAATTTTCTGAGGGTTGGTGCATAGAAAGGGGTCATTGGTAAGAAAATGGAAGGGAAGAAGAGTTACTTTATTTAAACATGCTTAAGAAATCCAACAAAGCAACGCACAAGTTGAAATAAAACCTGGAAAAGATGGATTTCAGAGGGTTAATAATGTCAATCACATTTATTATAAAGGAAAAAAAAACAAGGTAACGGGGGGGAAAAAGGGGGAAGGGTGTTGTTCAACAGCAGGAAGCTGCTGAGACTCAGAGGTGAACTGGGATGGCAATGGATGCCACAGAAAGCGAGCAGGTACCCACCTATTCATGATTAAATAAACACGCCCACTGACTTTAGCGTGGCTGTGAGAGAAGATGGGGAAAGAGATGGCAGCGGGTCACAGTGAGAAGCAGCGTAGCTGAGCACACCAATGGGAAACCCACAACAATAAAATAAAAAACATGCATTAAGACTGAAATGTTGAAGCTAGAACGACATCGCAGAGCAAAGGCAGATGTGATGAGAACGGTGGATATGAAGGGAATTTTGTAAGGAGTATGATGGAAAAAGTACTTTCACCTCACGGTTGTCTAAAAATCTATTTAGTTTTATCTTTAAACAGCAGGAATTCTCTGGAATAACGTTGCAAAAAAAACTGTGACTTAAGTGTTTAAGTGTGTTAAAGAACAAGGTCAGCACAGATCTCTCTGAAACTGTTTGTGAGCGATCTTCCTGCAACCTCTTAGTGGTGTCTGCAATCACAGAAGGAAAACTTGCCTCACCTATAGATCGTGCTCTCCTCTTTCGCCACCACAGCCTGGAGGTCTGTGAGCTGGAGAAAGCGTTCGTGGAAGTAGTGCAGGTGGAGAATGCACACCAGCAGGAAGGAGGTGGGGATGAAAATCCTGGTGAACAGCTGGCCGATATCAAATTGCTCCAAGCCCAGATCCTTCAAACTGCATCAAGGGAAAAGATGTTTGCGGTTACAAAGGGAGGAGCACCTGACATATTCCACATGGGGCTTCTGTAAACCGCCACATCTACCTGTGAGGAAATGCCTGCTGCAGTGGGACACAGGGAGAAATATCCCTTCATAGAGGACTTGCATAAAGACACTGAAACATGCATGAAACAGAGTGTGGATTAAAACCCACGTTCGATTATTATGGACTGAGACAGGTCATCTCTCATCGGTGATCCTCACCAATGTCCAGTCGCTAAAATCCAGGATTGTATCAGTATTATAACCAGTACAGGAATGCCTGTATCATGGCCTTCACTGAGACGCGGCTCACATCCAAGGATCCCGACTCGGATTTGACAGGAATGTGGAAGTAACGAGGAGGAGTATGCATCTAAGTCAACAAGCGGTGGTGCAAAAATGCTCATTTTTAACATGTAACATCCCTGTAACATGGGAGAGTATCCCCATGTTACAGGGATGCATGAAATGTACTGACGATAATCTAGGATCTGCCCTGAGTTTAGATGAATTACATAACACAGTTTTTTGTGAGGATACAGATACATTGTTCCGAAATGTAACACCGTTAGTAACTGAACTATTCTACAGTAAAAGAAACACAAAGATACTGTACTTGCACATAATCGTTGATGTTTATTGCAGAACAGACAGAAAAGTTTATTCTGACCTTCAACTATTATCTTTGTAATAAAAGTAAACAGTAACGCCAACTCATCGACCAGGAATCCGCGCTTTATCTCCATCCTAATGATAAAACGTTTCAGAACCACAATGTGAACGTCTCGGACAGAGCAGATGAGTGGTTTTAATGGGGAGTGAAAGAGGTTGTTTATGTCAAAGCAAAGAAACTTCTATGAAAGAGGAGCACTGAGACAACACGTCTCCCCCCACATACAATAAAACCATCTCAGTTGTCCCGAGGAGATTGACAACAGCTATTTAAACTTGAGCTCAAATGAAACTGTAAACAAAGTCCACTCTGGAAAGACCTCAGGTGAGTCACAACTCTCAGTGATGGTGATAAAACACCAGTGACTCACTGGGAGAGAATCCCCTGCAAACAGAGAAACTCTTCTGGAGCCAAACTACATCCAGTCCAGATGATTTGACTCAATGTAGATTGGAAAGTACCGGGGAACATGAGGTCCAGCTGGGTCCAGCTGGGTCCAGCTGGTCCAGCATGGGCGTCAGCTGGAGTGTGACGGTGCATTAGGGCTGATATAATGTTTTACTTAAACATCTGAAAATGCATCAATTTTAGAGCAAAATGCACCAACAAAGAGACGTCTTTGAGGAAAGAAGACCTGGGAATGGTGAGTGTTAACAGTAAAGAGGCTGCTCTTTGAGATCTCTTTGCTTTTACTAAACACAAGATTAGCTGAAATAGTTTTAAAATGATACACGCCTCTCTTCTATTAGCAAGAGAGTATTGATCTTTGACATAAGAGAGTCCTGAAAAGGGTTGTATTTGGCTTTTGTTTGGTCTGAACACTCAGATCAACAGCTCTTCAGAGGAGCTCACCTTTGTTTTTCCACATTCAGGCTGTTCGACCAGAACTTGTCTGAATTATCAAACTGGAAGGTGTAGACCACGGTGAGGACAATCATGGTGTACACCACCACCGACATCCAAAAGTACTTCAGGATCCTTCTCCACCACTCAAAGTGCACCTAGACGACAATAATTAGAGTTACATAATTTAGAGGTTCTAAACTGACAGCATCTTGTTCATGTGCTCTGCAAAAAAGACATCCTATGACATACAGCGGCATAATAAAATGCACTATAAACTCTTATATCATCTTTCCCATAGAGCAGTGTGTTACAGTGGCATCAGAGGTGTGTGTGTGTGTGCTAGCTGATAAAGCAGTGTGTTACAGTGGCATCAGAGGTGTGCGTGTGCTACCTGATAGAGCAGTGTGTTACAGTGGCATCAGAGGTGTGTGTGTGTGCTACCTGATAGAGTGCTACACAGGAGAGGAACATCATCATGTAGATGATCTTGTACATGACCATCTTCCCTTCAAAGCTGACCAGGAAGAACATGCTGCCGCAGATGTAGATCCAGTATTTGATCAACAGAGCCATTACCATGTTCCCGAGAACATGCATGACATCCGGCTCCCCTCCCTCCTCAGGCTCCTCTTCCTCTGTAAAAGTGGAGCATATAAGCAGCTTGTGATAATTAGCCATGCACTGAGAAGATCTTTTTTGTGCTAATTGTTATGTTTTTCACTCAGTACACCATTTCTACATGCAGTCTGAGGTCAGCAGCCACTCTCATGGCTGATAAGTATATTTGATCATTTTTATGGGTCTGGTAGTTTATTAAAATCTAAAAACTAAGATTAAACAGGATGTTGAGTCAATGAAATCTAAAGAAAACTGCGTCCAAGGCTTACCATTCTCCTTTTGATCCTCCACATGGACATCTGAAAGCACCACACTGTCTTCTTTTAGCTTCTCTTGTCTCTCTGTGAGTGTTTGTCTGAGCAGCAACCAGAAGCTCAGCAGACACAGCATCTACATATAATGAAATGTTAAACATTTACAGACAGATGGAGAGCCATAAAAGAAAAGATTAGGTGATAAATTAGTCACCGTTTACCTAAAGTCAATGAGAGCACATTACAGGTGGCCCCAAACCATCAGGGGATACATGTTTATACCGTAAATCTCACCTGAGTTTGTAAACACTGACTGGACTGTCTAAACTTTAAAGCATGCACTGTTAATTTGGCACCTTAGGATAAATATTACAAGATAAAGTTCAACTTAGGTATAAAAAATTGCATATATATATATATA